>JAPTHN010000119.1:218222-430019 GCA_026936325.1 Platynereis dumerilii | reverse complement strand
GTCTTGTTACCCATTCTTCTAGAGATTAAACACTCGGTCAAATATTTGGGTGATAAGTTAATGAAAGTCAATTACACAGGTAAACAAAGTGAAATTTTGAGTGATTTGTTTGTCTCTGTATGCTAGTGCTATTTTAAAGAAGCTATCAAAAACATAGTAATGAACGAGTAACTGGACTATGTCTTGTTACCGCATTTCACTCCACATAATGTTTTATTTAATATAATCAGTGATGGTCATCTGAGAATGTTTGAAATTCTGATTCTGAAAACGATACTATTTCGTGATACCTGTTATATTGTTTCAAGACATTCATATTAATGAAAGCAAAATAAGAAATAAGACATGTCTTATGCTAGTGTCTCATGAGAGTGGTTAAGTGACGGCGAAGTTGTAGAGGTGCCAGGAACTCAAGTTTCGCCAACTTTCAGCGTTTCAAGCCATTTTTGGACAATTATATAATCAATTAAAGATTATAAATTGTCGTTGATGGTTCCTATTACGACGAGGCTCTCGTTTTCTACGCCGAATCGCTCGTAATTTCTGACGAAACAAGAAGAGACTTGTGTCGGCGAGTTGTGAGGAGCCTCGTCGCAGTTCCATTGCTTCAATGTTAAACTAGATTCGCCCAAGGATCTCGAGTCTCTTGGTTCGCCCAATCTGCCTCTAACTTCGCCCTAGCATCCTCTTACTTCGCTCTAATCTTCAATTACGCCCAAGCAAATACCTTTTACGGTGAAGCAAGTAGCTGTTTCAGCGTTTCAACAGCCTGTTTGCGTCGGCGAGTTGTTATCTTTTTTCGCCGAAGTTCCATTGACTCAATGATAAGTAGCCTCGCCCAAGCACTCTCTAGCTTCGCCCAACTGCCCTCTAACTTCGCCTAAGCTGTCTCTAACTTCGCCCAATCATTTTGGGGGTCTTTCAGGTCTTTTGCATCGTGGCTTCTTGCTTTGTAAAGATTCAACAGGTTGAATCTTTCGTGAAGCAAGTTCTTGCCTCACCATAAGGTCATGTGACTTCTAGGAACTTTTGGCGAGGAAGTTTAAGAAGCGCCGTAGACGAAAATATCGTCGCCGAATTGTTGAATGTAGGTTAAAAACCTCCCTCTTTCCTGGAAAAGCAAGAAGCGACGCGACAAGAACCCTCTGTTACGTCTCCGTGTGATCTAGGCATTAGTTACCCTACTCTGAATGGTTTTGTAACAGGACACAAGCAAGAATGTCCAGTTACGCATTCCTAAATTTTTGGACACAAATCTGTCAAAATTTAGTCATTGATGCAAAGCGTAAACTCTATCTTTACATAAGAGTGAAGGTCCTTATTTTGATTTTTAATTTCACTCAACGCTAATATGGCAATGCAAAATTTAGGATGGAATAAATGTCTTGTTACCATACCATTTCAAAAAACCTCTGCTTCAGAATTAAATGCATCATTGAATGCCTGGTATCAAGATTTCAACATTAAGTGAGCAAAGGTTAGTTCATTTCACCACATTGCAGATTTCTAATACTTGCCATTAAACATATCCTTTAGCATGAGTAACATTTAGTGAATGAGTAACAGAAAACAGAACTGGACATTTGAGACAAATACATTTGTAACCTTCACAAACAGCTTGAAACATGTGCAGCACTTTAGTGCTTCTCATGATGCTTTCTGCCTATTCTTCTGGATCTGCCAGTGGAGAAAAAACACTGCTCAATGTTATTATTCTGAGAAAAGACAAGGCCTTAATTTTGGTACGGGTAACAAGCCTAAAAATGGACATTTTTTCAAAGGTCGTTCCTGATATGATATACATGAATAATCACAAAACCGCTGTGGATTTGGAGAGACAGTAGATATAATTTTCAATTTAAATGTTTGTTTCAGCAATACTGCTTCAAAGGAAGGTGTCACCATTTGAAAACGGACGAGTAACAGCATTTTTTTAATTCGTTACTCGTACACAAGTATTTTTTAAGACACTGTAGTACTTACTGTTTGTATAACATGGGAGCAAACTAATTTCTATAAGATAGGTTGAGTATTAAAGAACATCTTAAGATTTTATTAGGCCTCCCTGCAGTTAAATATAATTCATAACAAGTGATCAAACTAACCCATGTCATTTTATTTGCACTTTGTCCTCCATTTTCGACCCCAATTCTGGACTTCGGAGGCCGACTTTCAATATTCAGTGTTATATTTTTTTTCATTATAGGGGTACAATAAACTAAAAATATTGTTTAATTTAATTATTTGCCTGGTTTTGTGTGGTCCAGGTGTGCACTATGTGATCAGGCACCATTTTTGAGATTGGACATGACGTTTTCACATTGTGCAGCAACTTTTCGCACTGACCCATATTTTAATAACTCAATGGTTCCAAATATCATAGAGCTATAAGGGGAAGAGGGCACAGCCGACTACATCAAAGGTTCACTCAGCGTCTCTCATGAGACTATAACGATGTGCGAAAAATCACAAGTATAAGTTAAAAAAAACCCTTCTTAATGACATTTTAGTGATCTAATGACCCTCCTAACGGTCTCCAGTGGCTAAATAGCATAACAATTCCTCTGTTTAGCATTGTAAGAAATAAGAAGTGTTTATACCTATCTATCTATCTATCTATCTATCTATCTATCTATCTATCTATCTATCTATCTATCTATCTATCTATCTATCTATCTGTCTATCTATCTATATCTGTATGTCTGTCTGTCTATCTGCCTATCTATCTATCTACCTACCTACCTATCTATCAATCAACCATTTAACCTATCTATCTATCTATCTATCTATCTATCTATCTATCTATCTATCTGCTTTCTATCTATATCTATCTACACCTTGTGTAGCTGGATGTTTATGTAAAATTTCATCATTAAAAAACGACCTATTTTGATTATAATGGTTATTATCTGTAAATGTCAGTTTAAAACATAACTATGGTGTGTAAAAATATCTGGATCAGCCAAAGACAAATGTAAGTGTCCAGAAATGTCAGTTGGTTGTGTTAAAATAATACCTTTTTACGAAGAATAATGAGCTTCTGTCTTAGTGTAAGTGGTGATATATTTGCTTAAAATTCACAATGTGCGCAGCCTTGTGCACTTTTCTAATGTGGCCTATCATATCAACTAACATTTAAAGTTTAATGTCCCAAAATATCAAATTCGCAAAAATGTCCCTGCTGAGATATGACAGGTTTAATAAAGACTATTTTCATTAGTTTTTTCCGGACTTTTAATATTAATCATTGAGAATCAGGGGTTATAACTGTCATAATGTTTTGGGGAAAAAACGGACTTGTAGGTCTCTAATATGCTGATTTTATAAGATCAATCAATATTCAGGAACTTTGGATCCCTTCATTTTAATGCATGGACTTGACAGAGGGTTCAAGGCAGCCCTGGAAATGGGGTAAGGGTTTTGAAAAGTACGGGCGAGACGCTGATTGGATGAAAGGCTACCGAGGGTAATAAAGAGGCTATTAGCAAAGAGGCTAATACGGCGAAATTCAAAGGAATTTTAAAATTTTCTTTCGAAGATTTTGGCACAATTCTGTGTAACATAAAATTAAGCAACTGGATCATGACCAAATGGAGTGTTCTATCCTGTTAAGTTATAGATCCATGCAAATAAAAATATAATTATGATATATCCCAGATGGGGTCTCAGACAGCTGTAAAACGCTCCTGCAGACTTAAATGATTTTAATAGATATGCTTTATCCCTGTTACTCTCTCCATTTTAACCTTCAGTCTGTTATATCCTGTTTAATCTCTTTTGAGGCAAAATAAAATCAATTTCAATTTCAATTTCAATAAGATTTTATGAAATTGGGATAATAACGTTTGAGAAAGTATTGCTCCTCCTCCCAAAAAAAAGCCTCTCAAGGCTGACACCTTTTTTGCAAGACCATGCGTGTTGAATATTTAACAAAACTATATCTCAAAAGTAACAAGGTAAACTACAAGATATTTATACGTCATACCTTCAGTTGGATGCATTCTTGGAACTTCACATTGTGCTCTTCTAACCTCATTCTCTTTCAAACCGTCAGATAAACCTGTGATTATTGGCGCTTGAAAAACTGTAAATTAATCAATAGACATCACATTTCCTAACTAAAATAAACAAATTCATTTGAACTGCAATTTCATTAATATCTATAAGAGCAAAACAATCTGGTAAAACATACAGATATTCAGAATATGCCAATGTTTAACAGACAGGCAAATTCTTTATTGACCAGTGTAAAATAGACCAAATCCCTATATATGAACTTACAAATCATCCAACAATTCAAATTAACACATTTTATAGAAATTACAATCAATATTCATAATAATATATTTACATTATTTATAAAAACAAACCCCTTACAACAAAATAATACAACATACCCTTTACTTTAAGATATACTGTGGCAATGTGTTCCTTCACACGCACGAATATGCACAGGTAAATATCAGTTCATCAGTGAATTTCACATTTCTTATTGTCAATTCGCCCGAAATGTTGTTGATTCCCATTTTTGAATGGTCCACAATGTCAACAGTTGGGGTTCCTGCAAGGAAAATATAAGTAAAATCAAAAGAAAAATATAATAATGGAACGTAAAATAAACCAGCCAAAATATATATTTTTCATTGTTGTTCATCAACATTGCTGAGATACTCATTGGTGGAGATACTAATACTTGCTCAAAATCTTTTTGACTATAATTAGGTTAGTTGAAACTCCAATACAAGCAAGAGGCCAGGTAATATCAGACAAGCCACCAACTAAAGATCTAAGAGCAACACGAGCTCAGCTACAATGCAAAATTCCATGGTGTCAGATGTACTCACACAGTGTACGTCCGACACCATGACATTTTGACATATCTCTACTCCTTTTGCACTTACAGCTTTGGTTTATGGCTAGTCTGATACCCCTATTACCTGGCCTCATCTTTGTTTAGCAATGAAATAGTTGAGATGTAATGGCTGGGCTACACAATCTGCTAAAGTGTGAAATCTGTAAATCAGACTTTACGGAATTGCCGCTAGGATGATTTCTTTCTTCCAGAAATAACCCTTTAAATGCACTAAATGACCCTTGATGTATTTCGGGTATGCACTAAAAAAATAACCAGGCTTCAGTGAAGTCAACTATGTGAGATTGTCACCATCGCTAAGATTATTTAACTTGTAGCAAGGTATTTTTAACAATGGTCATTGTGATACCATCAACAGTGATTGTACTGGAGGATGGAGGAACTATCTTGAATAAGTACATAAAATAAAATATAATGAATGTAGTCAAACACATAAGCCAAAAACATTATTTATGACAAGTTTATGTTATACCTTCATAAAAATCCACCAATATTTCACAAAGTTAACAAAGGATTTTATCATTCGGGGCAAATTTAGAAGTAAAAACATTACATTTCTAAGCCTAAATCAACTGTGCTGAGTGATCTCTGCAATGGCGACTTCAGCATGGCCATAATTCGCACACAAGATCCTCAGAAACATAATTTACAGGCTTTTATTTAATTAATCAATAGGCAATATGGCATTATCAGCCTCATGGACTATTATCATTGACTGACATCATTGACTGACATCAGGGCTTACCCAAGGGGAGTGTGGAGGTGTTTGACACCCCCCAACGTTTGCCATGAGGGGCCCAAGATAGAAGTAGTTGAAGAACGATGCTGGGACTATAACAGAACACTAGAAAAAGCTACACTTTTTGGCCGTAATTTCAGAGGGCCCCCTCTTTCTTAATTCAAGGACTTTGATGTAGAGTCCCTCAATGATTTGAGTTCTAAGTTTATTTCAGTTGAAGGTCGTTTGCAAAGCGAACTGAGCACAAGTGAGGTTTCAAAATTCTGTGCAGTGATGGTCTCAACATCAATGGTCGACAGCAGGAAATTTGGTCAAGTGGGTCCAGCTTCTTATCAATGATTTAATTTCGAATTTAATAAAACATGACATATTAATATTCAAAAGTGTCTAAAAATTCGATTTTCTTCAGATTTATCCCAGTAATTATAGTTTTTATGGAATAGCTAATTTTAAGCCTCGACAAGCTAAATAATATTGTTAAAATGTAATTCATTCAATTTCAAAACAGACAACACGGAAACATAACAAAAATAAAGTCTCATAATCTTTGCTTTGTAAACTGATGATTATGTAACAGTGAGCAATTAATCTACATGCAGATCATGTTATTGTTGTTTTATCACTATTAAGTATCAACAATCTAGCATAGACTTGAATCTGGTTTTTTCAGTGTTGTCTTCCTTTTTACTATTTAGCTGATTATTTATCCTATTTATTTGTTATCCTATCTATCTATCTATCTATCTATCTATCTATCTATCTATCTATCTATCTATCTATCTATCTATCTATCCATCTATCTATCTATCTATCTATCTATATTCTATTTTAGATCGATTCAACCTTTGTAGTCTAAACTTCTCTATTTTTCTATATATCTGTCTTTCATATATTTTGAAACAGTAACATGTTTGCATTTCATACTTTGAATATGAAATGAATTTAATTATGGTATCGCAATATGTTTCTACAACAAAAAACTTTTAAAGTGCTGTGCAAATTCATGCCTTACCATTTACATATTATTGGTTGAACAAATGTCAACCAAAGCAAACACTGATGGTCTTTCGTCAGACATACTGTCACAAGTTAAATAAAATATCAGACAGCCAGAAAAATTACCTCGCACACTATGCCAGTAGCGTGCTACAATCTTGTTCATATTGTTGCAATTGTAATCCTGCTGGTACCATTTGTAGTCAACAGCGAAGCTCGGGGAGTTATCAACTCTGTATCCTGGGCAAGTCAAGGTTGCATTTTCTCCTTTGTATTTCCAAATAGTCTTAAAATGAAAAGGTGACTTGGCTGGAAAAATAAGGAGAAACATGCACATGAATAAATATATATATATATATATATAATTTTACAATCTGAATATCAAAAAGATATATATCATAGTTTGCAAGTGTGAGCATCACACCTTCATTGCACATTTTCGTGAAAGCTCTCCAGGGGACTTCCCTTCACAGAGTATGGCATTTGGATTGACGCAATTGGCAATTTGCTGCTTCTTAGGTTTCTAGCTACACCATCCTCAGTATTTCAATGACTTTACACTTAATATCTGTCTTGTGATATTCACTTTCTCATCTAATCATAACACTGTTTCATTTATTTTCCCAACCTATTAGAAAAGAAAATATCAGATTAAATTTTTAATTAATTACCACAAGTTTTCACATTATGTCACATAAAGCGAAATCACAATTTTCTTAAAAACAAGCGATGAAAGGCGAAATTATAAATGAAGGGGAAGGGGGATAAATGAAAATGATATGAGGATCGATGGGATGAAATGAAATTGTCCACAAAAGTAAAGGGATGAAACTATATCATCTATAGGTTTGAGGATTGACTAAAGCAATTTTGTATGGAGCGCTGTTCCTGATACTGGCGGTTCAATGAACTTTTGATATACACAGAGTTGTGGCATTTTCCAGAATACCATTTGAAGTGCTGTTTAATAACTTGAGTAGCTGGTATCTGACCCTATTTTCGGCAGAGGCATGATATAAGCGAAGTAATCTAAAATTCTTATTTCGTGTAGGCCTATTGTATGGATAATCACCTTGCAGTTCTATTAAGACATTTTTCACTAAAATATATTTGGGAATTTGATTATTCTTTAATCTATAAAAAAAATATAATTTTACTTTCAAAAAATCATGAATAGTAAGCAAACGCAATTTTTAAAGTAAGGGCTGTGTGTGGGCATCATATCTACAGCCATATAATAGGGTGGGCTGCAAAAACTTTCTTTGGAATTTAAAAAAATCAATGGTATGAGTACTTCGCTATACCCAAGAGATGAAAATTGATGAAAAAAAACTTTGTTGGATGAATTTCCTGTCAGGCCACTTCAGCTTTTATGAAAATGCATATTCTGTGCTATTTCGCAGGCATTTTAAAGAGTCCAGGGGCGTAGATTTTTCATTTTTGTAGGGGGGGATGATTTCGGGGATCGCAAACTTCGCGTGTGGCCCAACGGGCCGAAAGTCGCGCAGCGGTAGATTTCGGGGGCCACACTAGGGCCCAAAAGCAAATATATTACAGATTATAGAAGGTTAGTTTTGAGACTTTTTTTTCCACACAACATGCAACTGGTATCATGGAAAATTGCTAAATATGACAGATAATTGTCAAAACCAAGTAGTAATAATTTGAAATTCTAGGGGGGATAATCATATGATCATCCCCCCCAGGTTCATCCTAGGGGGGGATGCATCCCCCCCATCCCCCCCAGGATCTACGCCCCTGTTAAAGACAATTTCTTTGTCAAATCAGCTTATTTGGTTTCAGAAAGTTTAATGGAACATGTCAAAGTTCTGTATAGAGTCCCTTTGTCGTGGGAAACACCATAAACCATCCTCACCTCTCAGTGTTGGAAAGTGAACCTACCCTGACCACATGATATGCTGTTTTGTGAAGTTGTAACATAAAGATTAACTCTCCTCTGATGTGAAAGACATAATTAATATTTGAATGAGTTTCTTTGAAGAAAACCATAAACAATTGTTTAAATCAAGACGGACATAAAGCTGTAAAAGAATTTGAAAACTTCCGAATTTTATAGTACTTGTTGGCAGGGTGAAGGACAATGAACCCTGCAATGGAGGGTGCCGTAAAATGGCATAATATGCATCATGGTTAGAAAATGTAGATAAATCATTAATTTATATTTGCTCGAAAATTGTCAATAAAAGGCAAAACTGCTGAAAGTGAGGGACCAGCAAATATTTCTAGGCGATTTGTTTTATTACAGATGCTTTCTGAACACTCTAAAAGATATCGTTAAATGCATTTGTTTCAAACATTTTTGCTATGGCCATTCTATATATATTTAAAGGAGGATAAATGATTGACTTGTTTTGGCTTCTCAGAACCTGTTGTTTGGGACCACTTCTTGAAGTAGATGTTGAGAACATAGAATATATTTTAGGAGCTCTTAACAGCTATTAATAACAACCATACTAGGCAAAGTTCATAAAGTTGATTCTGGCAACGTATTATATTTTGATGCCTGATTTTCAGATTGCATGATTAAGCATCGGTTTTTCGGAAAATCAGCCTTACGAAAAAAATGGCACAACTTACCCCGGTACCCATATATGTGTACCAAATTTCATTGATGTAAATGGCATAGTCAAATTGTCTTTTTGATTTTTTCTCGATATTTCTAAAGAATACAACAAAATGTTCATCAAGCAGACCATCAAAAGGCACAACTTGACCATATAGGCTATATGTGTACCAAATCTCATCCATGTAGATTGCAGATGTAATGGTGGCTGGCTCTTGGACCAGAAACAAAAATAATAACTTTTTAGTATAGACTATATAGGCTAGATGTGAACCAAATTTCGTCAACGTACATTAAACGGGCTGAGTTCTATCCGCCCACTGCCCGAACGCCCGTCCACCCTGCGGATGGACATTTTTACCGAAGTGAATACAATACCTTCTACGAATTTACTTTGCTGAAGGTAAAAAGAAGTAGAAAGAAGGCTAAGAGAGAGCATATGGTCCCACCACCCTGCACAGAAAAAGCATAGGCTGCACAGCTGCACACCTTCAGCGAAGAACTTCACAACAGTGAATGTGGTATTCTATGAAGGTGATAAAAATTTTTGACTATAATAGACTATGTACATGTGTACAAAATTACATTGATGTAAATGCAAAAGTGGCTGAGTCTCGGGCAGGAAAGGAAACCAAAATATTTTATTTCAATTTTTTTTATGCAATATTTTTCAAACACCAGGAATATACAACCAATCATATCATCAGAAGGCACAATTATAGGTCAGGCCTACACGGGGTGCAAATTTCATCCATGCATATTCAGTAGGACTGAGTCCTGGCAAGAAGGATACGATAAATAAAAATTGTATATGTTTTCTCAATATCAAAAAGTAACTAATACACATCAATTCAGACCATCAAAAGGCACAACTAAAGTAATAGGCTACATCTGTACGAAATTTCATCCATATATTAACAGGGGCGGAGTCTTAGCCTGGAAAAGATAAAAAATTGTAAATTTTTTCTCAATATTTCAAAACGTTCAAAATATCCATCAATCAGACCATCAAAAGGCACAACTAAGCCATACAGGCCAGCTTTGTATACAATTTCGTCCAAGTACATACAGCCTATTAGGGTCCTAGTCCAAGCCCGGAAACTAAAAAAAGTAATTTTCATATTTTTCTCAATATTTTTACCAATTATCCAGCAATCAGAACACAAAAGACACAACTAGATCAGTCTTCATGTGTGCTAAATTTTATCAATGTACATGCAATTGTGGCTGAATTTTGGAGCAGAAACAATCTATAGGCCCAACGCCCGAACGCCCACTCTCCCACCCGGCGAACAGACAACATCTTACCCAAGTGAATACAATGTGTACCTCCTTCGAACTTCATTTGCTGTAGGCAAAAAGGGAATTCACCAAGTCAATAATAATAGGCATGTGTTCATGTGTGTGTGCAGATACAACTATTTATCCAAGTCTATATCTCTACTAGTGTTACTAACTTGAGTATGGTACACTCATTGCCTTGTAATAAAGCAAAATGAAAAAATTGACTATCTATCTATCTATCTATCTATCTATCCATCTATCTATCTCTCTATTCTCTATCTATCTACATATCTGTCGACAGTACAGCACAAAATATAGTATGATTACCCGAGCAGGAAGGAAGAATCAGCCACTACTTTACCCTTTTGACTTCCCCAAAATCACTTCCTACTTTTACCTACTTAAATCTACCCTTTAAAATCATTAGCATGTGCATGGCACAGTTTCAAAGCATTGAATGAATTGCAAAAGCCCAAAAGTCATTTTGATTGGTTGGGAAATCAACTATGCCATCCTGAGCCATCTACAGACCCTCTTTGAAACAAAGTCCGCAAATCTGTACTGTGACAGATTGTCCACTAGGGGCGTATTTGTTGAATTAGATCATAGCGCCACCTGCCATATTATAAGATTACTAGATCAGAATCTGAGATTTCCACATGGCTGTAAAATTGTCGTTTGCACTGTAATAAATGGATTAAGTGACTATTTATCAACGACTCTGTTACATGGTGTCAGGTTATTGTGACCACCAGCATGGCTCTGGTCACTTAGAAGTCGTCCGATTCGACGCACATTTTTGTGGAGGAATAGAACAAGATCCACTTGATGCCCAGTCATGAAACTTGTTGTATGCACCTAACATTAAACTCCTTAATAGCGGGTCTTAAGACCTAATCCAAAAAAAGGGTATTTGATGCACTTTTGTAATTCAGGGTTTTTTAGTGGCACAGTCTACCTTATTGTTTTTTTATTGGCAACTGGTGTGTTTTGAGACAGCCCCCAGACTTGTAGCTCTGTCATTGGTCTATATTTGATCAAACTCGATATGCTTGACTGCCTTGGCTTATACTGCAGGCCAGTGCAGGGGGATGTCTCAAAAGGAGCCAAACTCTGTATTTCCAAATAGTCCAGGGGGATGTCTCAAAAGCAGCCAAACTCTGTATTTCCAAATAAAATAAGTGGGGGCACCCAGTGGGATAGCCATAGGGTGGGGGCACCCCTGTGGGTTACCCAAAGGGTGGGGGCACCCCTGTGGGATACCCAAAGGGTTGGGGCACCCCCAATGGGTGTAATGTTGCCAATGGTGTATTGTTGCCAATGGGTGTGACGTTGCCAATGGGTGTAGTGTTTCCAATGGTGTAATGTTGCCAATGGGTGTAATGTTGCCAATATTGTGATGTTGCCAATTGTGTGATGTTGCCTATGGGTGTAATGTTGCCAATGGTGTAATGTTGCCAATGGGTGTAATGTTGCCAGTTGTGTGATGTTGCCTATGGGTGTAATGTTGCCAATGGGTGTAATGTTGCCAATGGGTGTAATGTTGCCAATGGCGTAATGTTGCCAATGGCGTAATGTTGCCAATGGGTGTAATGTTGCCAATGGGTGTAATGTTGCCAATGGGTGTAATGTTGCCAATGGGTGTAATGTTGCCAATGGGTGTAATGTTGTCAATGGTTTAATGTTGCCAATGGGTGTAATGTTGCCAATGGGTGTAATGTTGCCAATGGGTGTAATGTTGCCAATGTGTGTCATGTTGCCAATGGGTGTAATGTTGCCAATTGTGTGATGTTGCCTATGGGTGTAATGTTGCCAATGGGTGTAATGTTGCCAATGGGTGTAATGTTGCCAACGGGTGTGATGTTGCCAACGGTTGTAATGTTGCCAATGGCGTAATGTTGCCAATGGGTGTAATGATGCCAGTGGGTGTAATGTTGCCAGTGTTGCAATGTTGCCAATGGGTGTAATGTTGCCAGTGGGAGTAATGTTGCCATTGGGTGTAATTTTGCCAGTTGTGTAATGTTGCCAATGGGTGTAATGTTGCCAATAGGTGTAATGTTGCCAATGGGTGTAATGTTGCCAAAGGGTGTAATGTTGCCAATGGGTGTAATGTTGCCAATGGGTGTGATGTTGCCAATTGTGTGGTGCTGCCTATAGGTGTAATGTTGCCAATGGGTGTAATGTTACCAAGGGGTGTACTGTTGCCATGGGTGTAATGTTGCCAATGGGTGTAATGTTGCCAATGGTGTAATGTTGCCCATGGGTGTAATGTTGCCCATGGGTGTAATGTTGCCAATGGGTGTAATGTTGCCAATGGGTGTAATGTTGCCAATGGGCGTAATGTTGCCAATGGGTGTAATGTTGCCAATGGGTGTAATGTTACCAATGAGTGTAATGTTGCCAATGGTGTAATGTTGCCAATGAGTGTAATACTGCCAATGGGTGTAATGTTGCCAATGGGTGTAATGTTGCCAATGGGTGTAATGTTGCCAATGGGTGTAATGTTACTTTACTTTTTGTAAATCACTCAATTATTTGGCCAACATCTTGTCCCTGTTGGACAGCAATCCATGGGCCAGACAATCCCTTGGCATATGCTGCATCTAGTTGTCACTGCTTAGCATAGAAAAACACATCATCTGGCATCTTTGGTATATTTGCACATGCTTGCACTTCATCATTATGAACAGTCAACATTTTGGAGCCACAAGGCCCTCTAGTGGCCAAAAATGTAACTATGACAAGTGAATTTGGAGATGGGCCCCCACTGAATTATATTGCACAACACAGCATCAGTGCCCTCTAGTGGCCATTTCTTGAACCACAGGCAAAGAGATCTTGCACTTGGTGACCCCAGACCAATTAAAGTTCAATGTCGAAGAAAGATAGCCCTATCAGAGAGCTGTCGTTTATTGCACACTAAATAAATAATATGGTTTTAAAATATGTAAATGGCACAACCATGAAATTCGCGCAGCTCTTAAAAATTTATTTTAGCACTTATGGTTTTACCATAACTTTCATTAAATTTTCATATTCAATGTATGAAAGGCAGTTATGTTACTGTTTCAAAGAAATTGAAAGACAGATATATAGAAAAATAGAGAGAAATTTAGACTAGAAACTATAAGAAAAATAAAATCGATCAAAAATAGAATATATATAGATAGATCTATAGATAGATAGATAGATAGATAAATAGATAGATAGATAATCAGCTAAATAGTAAAAAGGAAGACAACGCTGAACGCTGCCAAATTTAAGTCTATGCTAGATTTTGATATTACATAATAGTGATAACAAAAACAACAACATGATCTGCATGTACATTAATTGCTCACTGTTACATAATCATCAATTGACAAAGATCATGCAACCTTCGTTTTGTTATGTTTTCTTGTTGTCTGTTTTGAAATGAAATGAATCACATGTTTTAAAATAATTTTTAAATTTAGCTTGTCAAGGCTTATAATGAACTATTCCATAAAAATAATAGAAACAGGGAATATTAATAGAAACAGGGAATATTATTGGAGAAAATTGAATTTTTAAGACACTTTTGAATATGAATATGTCATGTTTTGTAAAATTCGAAACTAAATCATTGATAAGAAGCTGGTCCCACTTGACCTAATTTCCTGCTGTCGACCATTGATGTTGAGACCATCACTGCACAGATTTTTGAAACCTTTCTTGTGCTAAATTTCGCTTCGCGAAACGGCCTTCGGCCGTTTCGCTGCGCGAATATTATAGATGGTTATTCTGCGAAAGTGGCACATTATTACAGGAACTTCGCTGACATAACATGTCATTCATGATGTTCTTAGCTGTGAACTACACTGTTATGGGGTTTTATTATAGATTATGTGTCTTTTGCAAATGCTTAATTGACACAAGAACACAGATCCCAAGTTCAACTGGCCACAGAATAGTGGAGCATCCACCTGTCAAGTCGTTGAATAAGGGGGAAGAGCTATTGAATGATTGACAGCTTGACCATGAGCAAAAAAAAAAAAACATGACATTGTAACTACAATATATAACTTACACCATCCCAATATGGCGGCCATCTTGGGGCGGCCATCTTGGATGGTGTAGAAGCAAGAGGGCTGGCCTATAAGGGAAGCTATATAGAAAAATAGAGAGAAATTTAGACTAGAAACTATAAGAAAAATAAAATCGATCAAAAATAGAATATATATAGATAGATCTATAGATAGATAGATAGATAGATAAATAGATAGATAGATAATCAGCTAAATAGTAAAAAGGAAGACTACACTGAAAGCTGCCAAATTAAAGTCTATGCTAGATTGTTGATATTACATAATAGTGATAACAAAAACAACAACATGATCTGCATGTACATTAATTGCTCACTGTTACATTATCATCAATTGACAAAGATCATGCAACCTTCGTTTTGTTATGTTTTCTTGTTGTCTGTTTTGAAATGAAATGAATCACATGTTTTAAAATAATTTTTAAATTTAGCTTGTCAAGGCTTATAATGAACTATTCCATAAAAATAATAGAAACAGGGAATATTAATAGACACATAATTCTGAAGAAGGTGCTATAATAAAACCCCATAACAGTGTAGTTCACAGCTAAGAACAATAAATTAAGCTAATGAGGTAATTCGATACCTTTGAAGTAGGGTAATCAATCAAGTGTAGTTAATTGACCTGTCAAAGTTGACATGCAAGCTGTCACATGAGAGGGGTACATATAATTCACCTGTCAAAGCTGACATCTGCTTAATTATAAGGTAGCATAAGGCAGCAAGTTATGGTCTCATGTCAGTTAGTTGTATTTGAGTGGTTATAAAATTGCTTTAACTTATTACCCTCAAAAGTATCTATTTGTATATTAGAAAAGAGTCAAAGTGTTAGTCACCAGCAATATTTTTAAAAATGTGTTTATATATTGAAATATCATATATTTCTTTTTTAACAAATGAACTTACTACTGCTCAAAAAATAATAAAAATAAAAAATAGTCATTCTCATATACCATTAGAGTCAGAGCAGAATCTTAGGTTCCTATGTACCCTCAGTATCTTATAGAAGGTTAACTAGGCATTGTTGTCAGGAAAACTATGAGAAAAAGCTGCTACACTTGGTAATACACAAACTTTAAAAACCGCTGCTGTTTCTAAAATATTTTCATGGATACCTGTGACTACATTCACCAACATCGCAAAGCAGAAGTTAGAGAAAAACTGTGAAATTAGTCTAAATTTCCAATCCACAAACTTGGAAGAGAACCATCTGACAGCTGTAACTGTCAGACGAAATTGACTATGTATATCAATGTACCCATGTGAAAAAAGGCCCGTGCTTTCCCTCTCTTCCCTGAATATTGTCAGACAGACTAGCACAGACATGCTCAATACCATTCTGTGAAATATCGCGAGTATTTTATTCTGTTCGCTTTAATGGTGGAGGTCAATGATACAGGAGATCGACTACCATGGACTAACAATGTCGACAAGACTATTAAAATGCGTGCTGTAGCTGTTAGACTCAGTAGAACACCCGCGAACGAAATACAATCCAATTTGAAACATTTAGACGCGTATAACCAGACGTCAACAACAACAGACTGCACAGGTGCTTGATTGCACCTGTGAAACTGAAAAAGTAAACCTCAATACATTCACATCATGTTTTAGGCTACAATCCCCTACCTTATCCTATGCCTGCTTCTTCCTGAATCTTGTCTCATAGCGTACGGTTGTAGAAGGCCATTCCACTTCACTTATTCGGTAAAATCCAGTTCAATTCGTTTCGCAATGGACGTATATTCGACATGTTTGTTTGGTGCAATCCACAAAATTTTGAAACTGCGCATCCTCCACCGCGCACATCTCCGGGCGCAGGTGTGCATTCTGGGAAGTCTGCAGGAGCTCAGGCTGATCAAGGCGACCTCTCTCGACTTAGCAATGTACTGCCTGTCGTGTGCGTCAAATCAACTTCTAGCTAATTTTAACATCGATTTTTTCTTTCTTTTTGCCCTGGTCACCCCAACAGCGTCAATTAGAATACATTTACTTGGTCCTGTGCCTGTTGAACTAAGGTCTAATGTGGTAAAACTTTCAGTCAGAGTGAATGTATTTCAGTAGGTGGCTGGCAGTCGGACAGATAACAGTGAATGAAGTGCATCAAACTCGATCAGTTGAGTGAGCATACTAAAATGAATTCTCTTCCTTCAAAAACTCACGGAGGTGAGGATAAAGTGCTATTCGAGATGGGAGAGGAGGTTCAAGGCAGTGGTGAGCTCAGGGATGTTGAAAGGCTGAGTTTAAATAGTGACTATCATTCCATTGACATAGGCAGTGCTGAAATACCTGATGACCATGATGAAAGGCAGAGTTTAAAAAGTGAGCAAATACCTGATGACCATGATGAAAGACAGAGTTTAAACAGTGGCCATGATTCTATTGACATACAGAGTGGGTAAGGGAAATCTGGAATGATCTTTAAGATACTGTATAGCGCGAACAGATTAACGGAATGTTATGAAACCAACAACACAACAAACAGTGGTTAATCAGCCACAAGTCAGGTCAATCTTGCAATACTGGGACAAGAAATTGCGACCCAGGAGCAGAAAAGGAAAATGGTGGCAGATGTCCAGTCTGCCCAAGTGAAGCCTCGGACCATTTCTGACATCGTTGGTGTGTCACTGAGCATTGTATATGCCATCAAACAATCCGTAGCCAGAGGGAAAGGGTTGCAGAGGAAGCCTGGCAGCCGTGGGAAGACAAAGAGGATCGGGAATTTTGTAATTGACCTCCATACTCCAGATTTCTGGCCGTCCTCAAGCCCAGACCTTAACCCTCAGGACTACGCAACCTTGGGCGTTTTGGAGAAGGCCACCAATTGAAACCCTCACCCTAATGTTGACTCTCTAAAAGAAGCCATATAAAGAGAGTGGGGCAAGATGTCAGCTGACGTTGTGACAAACAATTGTAAAAGTTTTTGAAACCGTGTTGAGGCTGTGATTGCAGAAAATGGTTGTCACAAAGATTAAAATGTTGTCTATTGTCTAAACTTGCTCATTTGCAAAAATCATTGTTCTGTGTTCAGTGGAAATGGTTGAAAATAAATAAGTTCTGCATCTGTCGCAATTTTCCAGTTTTCTCTTACCCACCCTGTAAACGAACTGCAACTGAATTTGCCTCAAAGGTCGGATTGGGATGATGAAATAGACTCCAGCAGTATTTTGTATTGGCCCCTGTGTGGTAGTTCATTTCCAAGAGCCGAAATAATATATCTCGTGCAGGTCAGCATATGTTTTTTAATAATCACATGTTGCCTTATAAATTTAAGTCTGCAAATTGGAAATAGCAACTTATGGGCCATATTGCTCGCCTCGAGCCTCGGTTACATTTTACCAAGTCGGGGCTGGACAGAGCTAAAAAATTTACAGCCAAGAAGGAATTGAACAAGATTTGAGAGAAATTTTTTTCTTAAACCTAATTTTTTGAGAAAATTTTTGTCCTGTAAGAAAAAGCATAATACCCTCACCCCACACATTTTCACACAGTCAAATTACTTCCATCTAACATAGGCTTTGATAGGAGCAAAGCTTTTCTTTGCTGAAATCCAAAATATTGATGTTGTTTCTGTTGACTTCCTTTGATTCACAGAACTTTCATCAAGCATGGCTTTTTCCTGAAATCCAAAAATTGCCACCCCAGATAATTCAATTTGAAATTCCTGTTTTCACTCTAATTATAAAGGGACCCTAATGAAGCTTGTCTTGTGGGCATGATGGAATTGTTTAAACAGCTAGGTGTGCTGTTTACCCTACATTCCTCAATGGGTACAGTCGCACTCACCCTACACATCACCCTGGGAGATTACAGGAGGGTATTTTAGACTGGCTTTTACAAGGACTGGCTTAACATGCCTCTGTAGTTTTGACACCTTCTTGTATCAACAGGACAGTCTGGTAAAGGCTTGGTGAGGTGGGAATTGAGCAGTAATAAAAAACTATTGTCAGCTCTCTGCTGTTTTGTTATTTTGGAACATTTCTTATAATGCTGCATTGGCTGTGGATTAAGGACTGCACCTCTGTTCTACTCACTGCATCTTAAAAGGGAATGATGACAAAAGGTCATTTCATAATTGGCTCCACTTCAGTAATTCCTTCTTCCATGTATGCCCTCTGCTAACTGTCCTCTGTCCAGAATCTTTCTGATTGCCATTGCCTACACATCTCTGCTGCAACTTCATCTCAACATTACACTTTACACCACAGGATTATTTTACTCACTCAGGGATTTCAACTCTTTTGCTACCAGCATTTCTAATATTGAAAATGGCAAATTTTTTCACCACTGACCAGCTGACCAGCAGCATCAGCCAGATCGGAGATGGTGTCTCCTCCATGGAGCTGGACCTTCAGCTCGCAGAGAGGAAGGAGCACCATCGTGTAATTGTCAAGCAAACAAGTGGTGACATCCGACAGATGATTGTGCTGTTCTGGAAGGACCTCGAGACCCTAGTTCAAGAGATGAGGAACCATCGTTATGCCCTGCTGACAGTGCCAGCACATAAGCTGATCACCATTTCCCCTGAGCTGGAGCTCATTAAGACCCGACTCCCGGTGACCCCTGGATCACAGGAATTGCAGCCATCAGGCCCGGAGACCCTCGGTTCCTGCAAATAGACTTTCTGAGAACCGTCATGCCCTCTCCATCACACTCTTCGATCAACTCATCGAACGGCTGGATGAAATAATAGCCATAGGACATGCCAGGACCTTTGTACCCCCATATGTGCCATCAACACGTTACATGACTCTGTACAGGAGGAGGAGGATCACCGAGGTGACTAAGGAGGAACGCAATGTAGCCGACAGGTACTACATTAACGGGGAAGAGGCCCTCGTCATGGAGCCAGGACACCGCATCGCCACTGCCCGAGAGACCGAGGTATATCAGGCCAGGGCAATGCTTTTCAGGCCCTACGCTCACATTAACACTACCCCCGCAGGAAGCATTGACCACCCCATAATTATTCGAGACGACTCAATTCCACAAAGGACTGCAGGTGGCTTTCTACCAGCAACTCACATTCTGTCCGAAACATACACTCGACTACCAACTCCCGAAGCCATCTGCAGTCACTTTGCCATGAAAATTTTCGCTTTGACAATTATTAAGACTGTGGGCTTGCCCTTGCATGTGGCACATTATGACCTGAGCTCTACTGCCTCATCGCATGCTCATGTGGCTCAAAACTGGAGGTACTTCCAGTACATATGTGATGTCACCCTTAGACATCTGAAATTCCCCAGGCCAACTCCGAGCAGCGCTTATGTCAAGGACCTCCTTAATGGAGCTGGCCTGGGGTCCCCATACCACATGGCCCTTCGCGAACTCAATATGTCGACATGCCTGACAAAAAGTCAGTTTATGGAGACCACTGCTTTGAACGTGATTTATGCGAGCTATGTTCATAGCTTTCCCTCCCCTAGTCAACTTTCTGCATACAGATAAGGGAGAACAAAATGACAATGTTGATATGCTTGTGTGACAATGTTGATATGCTTGTGTGAATGATAATTGAATTGTTTTTTGTTTTTGTCTTTTTGGGGTAGGGTTGACAGGCGTATTTGTAAATATAACAATTAGGGGAAGGGATACATTTCGTATATTAAAATTATTTTCTATCTATAAATATTTCGTTTGTATATATTATTTCACCATCTACTGTTAAACTAAACCAGCTACTGTTGAATTTACATCAAAGTATCTCCATTTAGAAATACAACTGTCATACAAATGAAAAATGAGATGTGAATCCTACACTCATTGTGAATCTCAAAGAATATTATCGACTGATGAATTTGCATCAAAGTATCTCCATTTAGAAATACAACTGCCATACGAATGAAAAATGAGATGTGAATCCTGCACTCATTGTGAATCTCAAAGATTATTATCACAAAAAGAAAGAAACTGCTTCTTCACGGTGGTCTGACAAAAGGGAATGAGCAGAATTGTTTTATGCCTGGTAAAGTCTATGCATTTGCAAAAAAAAAAAATGAGGGTCTATCTGAAACCCTCATTGTGAATCTTAAAGATTACAGGCTTAACAACAGGGCCTGGTGGCACCTTGGTAATTCATTTTGGTTTTTTCTGAACAGATTTGTTTCCTCAAACTTGCTGCAAAAGAAAAAGTTTAGTCCACCTGGCTTTGGTTGTAATCCTTTTTTCAAAAAGAAGTGGCTAAATCAAATTACATTTTAACATTATCAAGAAGACAAAGAATATACATGTGGCAAATTAGAAATATGACAAACTCTTAAAATCTCATTTTAAAAACCTTTAATAAGCATTTGTTTCTATTTTGTCAAGGACACAGGTATGACAAGAAAATAAGCACAGCAGAAAGTATGACAAAGTAAATATTTTCTAAAGCACCTTTACTTTTATTAATACAACCCACTTAGAAAATTTACGCATAGTGACTTTCTTTCTTAGAATACCATTCAGAAAATAAAATTCTCTATATAGTCTCATCATTACCCCCATCATACCCCATTAATATTTGTTGACTTCAATTTAATAATTTTTCAGGAATATAATACTCGTTTACTGACAATTGATAAAAATACAAATAAAAGCATTTAGTTTAAAATCAACATGTTCTGTTTGAAATAATTTTAAAATTAAAATGAGACTTCCCCTAATTTTAACAATATTAAATCATAGCTTGTCAGTGTTGAGCAATTACAAAAGAAAAGCACCCTTAGCTCAAATGAAATAGTGACATTTCAGTACCATGTGTCAAAAATACAACTTGACAGATGCCAAACAGGTATCACCAGGTTTAACAGTAAAAACTAACTAAAAATACAATGAGTCTAGCCTAATTTTAAACAATATTAAGCCATAGCTTGTCAGTGTGGGTTGATTTCAAAAGAAAATGAAATTTCAGCACCATGAGCAAAAATACACCTTGACAGCTGTCAAAACAGTTATCACATTACACAGTACAAGGAAAATAGTATTACAGTGCTACTTAAGTCTAATATATATGTACAGACACAAAAAAAATGTTGGTACTCTGAACCAGTTATAAACTTGGCAAAAAACAAAAAAAAAGAAATAATTAGAGAAAATTGCATTTAAAAATAAAGAGCCCAGAGCTGAAATAAGGCTTGGCCTACACTGAAAAAATTATCTATTGTTATCAGTAAAAAAAAAAAGGCTGGTAAGTACATGAAGATAAGAGCAATATTTACTTAGTATATGGATGTATTTAAAAAGAAAATTTGATGAGAAAACGGATTTAGTTAAAGAATGTTCTGTTTAAATACGTTATCCAGTGTCACAAAACAAAATTTTTACAGTTCTAATGTTCCTCACGTTAACGTCGTGGTCTCAATGAACGGGCATCTGCCCTAATAATGTTAGCTGGGTCTATATCAGCAGGAAGACCTCTTCTTCTGACTCGTCTTTGGACGACATTTTGTTCCTCGAGGGGGGCAATGACTAGGGCAGGTGGCTGGGGCAAGCGAGGCGCCGGGTGTTGCGCTGCCCGGGCGACTAGAGGACCAGCCTCTGGAGGGTCAACAGCTGGGCCAGGAGCCTGGGGAGGCCGAGCGTCCTGGTCAGCGGGGTGTGCGTGCCCCGGGGGACGAAAAGGACGGGGATCGAGTCGGGGGGCTCCATCAGCCGCTGGTGCGATCACCGGTAAGGCGGCTCCCTGAATACCGTCTGGTGTATTCAGGGGGGCTGGTGCAGGGGGGAGTCCGAAAATCCTTGTGGTGGGCAAGTTCCAGGTCCATATCCTTGTGACGTATCCCTGAAAAGAATCAAAAAGTGAAATTAGATAACTAATTAACAGAAACACATGGAAGTGTATTTAATTTGATACAAAAGGCTGCTGTCACAAAGAAAATTTACATAATAAAGTATACATACTCTATTTAGATGTCAATCAGAGTGCTGTCCGCAGGTACAAGGCGAATCGTTTCTGGAGTACGTACTCTGCACTGTTCATTGACATAGCCCAGGTTATTGCTAGCTGTATCAAGTTGCCTGGCATACTGTGAGGGCTTCTTCTGACAAATGTTACAATTTTCTCTTATTGTTGACACTGCCAAACAAGGCAACAATAGTAAATTACAGTACGTCTCGGCAGTCTTTTCTATCCAGTTGGGTACACTTTGTCGTAGGCATCAATACGGATAAGAATAAAAGCTGAAATCACCCCTAAAATGGCCATCAAGATCACCAGGGCAACAGCGGTCCATCCACAGGCCTTCTTCCAGGTGGGCGTCGGGGGTGACAGGCTTGCCGGTGTCGGGTTCTCGGGCGTGGTTCCCCTGGAGGCGGCCCCCGTGCTCGCGTCTTGAGTGCTCCATAAGTTCACAGTATGGCTTTCCATAGTACACGTAGACTCCAAGGGTACGTCGGTCTTGAGACTGCTAGGGCTAAGAACACTGCACTGCAGCCACCAGTAATCCTCAACCACCTGGGTGCAAAATTCCTCGGAAACCGTCTCAATTCTGACATCTTGAAATCCAAAGGTGTTGTCCAGGGAAGCCATATCGAATCGGTTGGGATGGGTGATCGTCATCGTTAGCCATTTGTCACGTCGCAGTCTGTAAGGAATTTTAGGGGCTGTATCACTTTCCAAGCATGTGATACCCTCATCCTCGCAGTAGCAATTCCTTGTCTGACCGCAGAGAAAACTTTCTCCTAAGTCGAGACACACCACCGCTGTCACCAGCAGTAGCAGGCCTTTCATGATTGATCCTTCAAATTCCTAAAGTTATTCTCTGATATTCTGAACTTTCTCTCTCAGTCAACAAATACAATCTGACAGTAAAGTTGGACTTCACCAAGTAGTTTTGACAGTTTACAGCAAGCAAGCTAGCAGCATGATACGATTACGTAATCGAATGCATTGCATTCACCCTTTGTCTCTGTCTGGATCCAGGGTAGCTAGACAGGGTACAAGCTAGAACCAACTAGTGAATGTTACATAATATTACATCGCATTGAGACTGGTTGTCTGCTATTTTAGCAGTTTCATTCTTAAGACTGCTATAGAGCATTGTCTGGAATACTATAGAATCTGTATAGGCTGAGTAATATTTGTGTCTGTAATATATGAGTGATTCTGCCCTTTTTTTTTCAATGGGTTTTTGAATTCTATTGATATGATCAGAGGTTCAGAAATAATGGTCATTGACAGTACAAATTTCTACTCATATGAACAAAACCAAAAAGAAAATAAAACAAAGAAAGTGGCCATATTTGTTCTGCTTTTATTTATTTATTTATTTATTCCTTTAGCAGTCACAAAAACAAACAAAGAAACAATATAAGCCCTGAAAAAAGCCAAAAAGAAAAAACAGTTTAACCTATCTATTAAAGATATTGTACAGTTGTTTGTGTTCTATTTTTATTTTTTGGAATACTTTGTCCAGTTCACAATTTCATAGGCTAGTATACATTGAGGGTTCACATGAGCTTTTCATATAGTGTAAATGATTGTCAAGGACACCAGACTGCCAGGCAGCTGGTTACCCTTTCAGAGGGGTGAGTAATTGTATTACCACCTTTGAGCATGCAATATAACAGTCAATTTAAACTTCTCATATGAGTTGTCCCATGACAAAAGCCTAATTTGTCATTGTATAGGGAGCTGGGGTGAGGGGGCTTAAAGTTGCAGGGGGGCTGTCACAATTAGGGTCAAAATGAAATGGCTGCCCCAGTGGCCTGTGTTCTTTGCATTTTTATTGAGGCCATTTGACTGCTCATCAATCAGGTACAATTGTGCTCACGCAAGGGAAAACTTTGAATTTCAGGAAGAGTCTGATCAGGTTACTGAACATGGTCCCAATGAACAATCACATCAGGCAAGCAGGGGATTACCAGGGGGATGCAAGGGCTAGGGACTAAAATGAGGGCACCTCTCTAATCATATATTTGCATGTCCACCTGCCAACTCTTCTAAACTCTTGGTTCAATGAAGCATGAAAAAAAAAGAATTATGTCAGTAGCTGTTGTCATAAATTCCTCATCAACCAAAGGTAGAACATCTTTCTACCAGCTTTGGTCAGCTCATGTAAAGGCCTGCTTTAAATAAGATCTATGCCTATCAGTACTCGCAAGTGAAAGCAGTTTTATTCTCATCCCAACAACAGTGAACTGTACTCATTAGCTTTTTGTTGCTGAAAAAAAAAACAAGGAAAGAAGACAATTCAGCAACCTTCAGACTCTGGACTTCAGACTCCTCATCTCCAGGTGACCTTTTTGATCACAGGTAAGTCATTTTTTTATCATATCAGTGTACTAAAACTCGAAATTAGATTTCCTTTTATTTTGGTTAGATTATCGTTCTTGACCAGGTGCGTCGGCCGTGTTAGTGCATTTGAGTGCGTTTTTGACGGTCAAATAGTCAGTTTTTAACAAATTGAAAGTTGTCAAAGTGTGGTCACTCTCAGTCACTAGCAAATCACACTCGCTTGTTTTAAGGAATCATGTCAAGGGCCGTATTCTCGTTAAATTCTCAAAAGCACGCATATCATACAAGGTCCAGAATTGTCATTTTCCAGGCACCTTCATGACATTAAACTCCAAATTAGCCTAGCTCAGTCATCATTTTACACGTACAAGACATGCTGAGTGCGGCTAAAATATAGGCCTAACGAATTATAGCTTTATATCTCCAAAATGTCAGCATTGGGCCAAATTTTCGTTAAATCTTGATGCCTCTATTTTGACGAACGCTGAGTAAGATGGAAGAGCAGGTTTAGATTACATGAGTTTACCTGTAGAGGGCGTAGTAGTATGGTGTAACTTGAAGGAGCCCCCTAGCGTTAAAACATATCTCGGCCATGAATCCACAAAGCTCAGAAGTGACATCTCTGCTCATCAAAAAACGTTTTGTTATTCTTTATTTCTTTAAATCTGGCCATTTCAATGACCCTGAGAGTAGAGGCAAGCAGGATTGAGGTGAATCTTGGTCAGCAGGCGCTTGTACCAATGGCCGAAGCAGGGGGAGGGTTAGAAATTATTCATTTTTAATATTTTTCATTTTCGCAATATTTTCTGGGCTAAATACTACGTAATTGAAGGTAGGCAGCTCATGCGTCTAAGTTTTCAACAGCTCGGTCCCCCTGAGCACAGGGGCCTTAGAGAGTAGAGCATTACTTGCATGTCTTTCATGCGTCTACTTTTCTTCTGCGACAACTAGCTCTCTGAACAGTCCGCCAGAGGGGGCTTATGAAACTTTTCCCTCGGCGTCTGTCTCCCGCGACAGTTAGAGCAGACACTCTTCATTTTCAGGCGACTACTTTTCTAATGCGACACCTAGCTTTCTGTGAAATACGCGAGAGGGCGCATGAGAAGCTTTTTGCTCGGCGTATTTTCCCCTCGACATCTAGAATAACCGATAGGGGCGCTGTGCGCAGTATGTCGTCTGCACGGCTGCTCTACTCTAGGCAAACACGCCACCTATTGCTCTCGCTCTATAGCTCTTGGTGCTCTTTGTTCACATTTTGCCCTGCATAGCGCTGTGCACTCTCAAACATCACATCACTTGCTCTGTCTGTTAGCCAATTCTTCGGGCATCTCATGTCTGCGCAGTCAGTGCTTTAGCCCTCAATATTATCTTGCAATACGTTAGTCAGCTTGTCATCCCAACGCCTCGCTCGGAGGTCTTTGTAAACAACTCGTTTACAGGCTTGTGCCTCATGCCATTGTCAAGCTGTTGTGTCAGCTGTCAATAGTCCAGGGGCTTCGCATTCCCCTTTGCACTCTTCACACCCAGCTTTCTACCAGTGCTGTTAGGTCGTGTCGTCATTGCTTTGCAAGTTTGGGGGTGGTTAATTTGATAATATTGAGAAATTACCTCATGGAATCCAATAATTTTTTTTTTGTTGTTGTTTGTTTTGACATAAGTCAGCTCTGGTCAGATAATCGACTTTGGCTTTAGATTTGAATACAAATGCATGCTTTAATTCGAAAATATTGTGCTGCAAAGTCAAAAAAAGTTGGCAAACAATAGCAAGTTGCAAAGCAATGCAGAGTAGACCTTGCATGGGCATGGGGCAGGATCTCAAAATTAAAAACAATGAAAAAACAGAGTCAATGATACTTTTGTTGATGAAAATGAATTTATTTTCTCATTTTAATATAAACAACACTACACAATATATGCTCATATTTGAATATCCAACACTACACAATCGTGCAGGACAAAATTTCATTTTTTTTTTAATCCCACAAGAAAACCAAACCACTCTCTGATAAATGGTGAAAAATAGCAGCATTCTACCTCAGGTCAGTCTACTAAATACATTGGGCAGAAATACATATACTTCACTCATTCTCTGCCAAATAATCAACTTCGGCTTTAGATTCGAATACAAATGCACGCTTTAATTCAAAAATATTGTGCTGTAAAGTCAAAAAGTTGCCCTTGCATAGGCCTATGATAGCTCTCCGAATTAAAACAATGAAAAACCAAACCAGTGGTGCTTTTTGTGGATGAAAATAAATTTATTCTCTCATTTTAATATACACAACGCTACACAATATACGTACATATTTGAATATCCAACACCACACAATCTAACTGAACAAAATTTCAGTTTTTTTTTTTTTTTCCACAAGAAAACCAAACACCTCGCTGATGAATGGCAAAATAGTTACATTCTAACTCATGACAGTCTACTAAATACAATGTCAGAAATACATTTACTTCACACATTTTAAAAAGCTCACTGCTGAGCTCTAGACCTTTCACAACAACAGAGTGGAACATTTCTACCAAAAAACAAACTAGAATCACACACGGTGATGAAATATTTTGAAAATCATGCTTCTTTCAGCTCATCAAGTTTTTTCAACCAAAAACTAGAACCGCGCGCGGTGATGAAATGACAGGAGAAATATATGTTGTCACTACGATTAAAAATCCACAATCTAATACATATAGCTTTTCAGCAAAACCAGTATTATTGACAAATAGGGCAAGGCTGGTAATAAAGGCATGCTCTAAGGCTCCTCAGCATTACGAACCGAGACCGAATAGTCGCCTGCATTCAGTCCTAATGCAGTAGCGCTTTTTCTTCAGCTTGGCCAGCACTCTCTCCCAATTATAACCTCTACGCCAAAAGTAAGCAAAAATTAGGCAATAAAACACGCAATGTTTAGTGTCTAAGAGTTCCTTATTGAGCATTTCGCATTTGTGCTTCTTGGTGAACTTCTCAAATTCTTTTCCGTAGGTTTTGTGCCAAGCTTCGCCAAGGCTGTCAAAGAGCAACACTGAATCATGAGCAACCACAAGCACAACCCA
The DNA here is from genome assembly GCA_026936325.1 of Platynereis dumerilii. NCBI lineage: Eukaryota > Metazoa > Annelida > Polychaeta > Phyllodocida > Nereididae > Platynereis > Platynereis dumerilii. Next base: position 402,204 of record JAPTHN010000119.1, on the reverse strand, counting down.
GTGACCAATATCAGGGTTCCGCGAATGTCCCATTTGGCTGGTACCGCCTCCGCTAATGGGCGACCACAAGAAGGACTTCTGAAAGCCCGCTCCACTGTCGCTCACCTCGGTGGCAGGAATCGAGATGTTTTCCTGGGGGAATGGCCTGGCAACTCCGCGACTTCTGTTATCCCCTGCAGAATCCCCAGATTTACAGGGATCACGACAACTGTGCCTACTTCCCGAGCTGCGTTCGCCACTCCTGCTACGACTCCTGGTGCGGCTCCGACTTCGGCGCCCGTCTCCATCAGACCTCCCGCCTCCAAAAAGAGACCTCGTTCTATGAGACATCCACCGTGGTGCATAACCTCCACAGACTCCTCGGACTCCTCCCGCTCCAACGTACCCCATCCTCCCATCCTCCAGGCCTTCCGTGGGAGCCCTCGACGCAGCTGTAGCAACGGTGAGTACACATTTTCTTTTATCGTGACATTGAGAATGTAACAGCTTTGTGTAGAGTCCTTGCTGATGTATGGTAATATTTGACAGGGGCTATAGCCATCACAAAGTCGCATGTTTCTGGTCGTTCCATAAAATCTCATAAATGGCCGAAGTGTTCATGTTAGGAAAGGTAGACGTTTCTTTCAAAATCCAATTCTAGGCAGGCGGGCGTCTTGATCATGGTTAGCATAACTACGCTTTCGGGTAGGGCTTTAGAGAAACGCAATTCCACCCGAACTGAACCGTCACGTGCGGTAGGATACTGTGTGTCTTGGTTTTGGGGATTTAAATCCACTACAAACAGACTGTACCCTCCGGGGAACTCTTCAAGACTGATTCTCTGACTGTTTGGAGGGGTTTTACTCTTCCCTGCATACAGGCCCATGTAGCCCTGAATATATTTGCCTCTTTGGAAATCAAAAGTGAGCGGTCCTCTAGCCGTTGGACAGTCTGACAGACTTATGGTCAAATTATTTAAAAAATAGTGATGAAAAAAAAATGGATTTTTTTGGATATTTCCAATTAAGCTGTCCCCTGCGACGAAGGCAATTGCAAGCGAGCTCGGGATTTTGGATTGAAACAATCCTCCATGTAGTACGAGGTGATTCCGCGGGCTAAACTAAACTTGCGGATGTCCTCTTTCAAGTAAAAGTAGCGAGCACGGGAAAGCCCGGAGCGGAGCACTTGCTGGTGGCCTACAAGTTCTTGCGGGCTAGGCGTCACCTGTTTCACTATCAGAGTAATATCCTGTATTTCCAAAACGTAGTCAGTGTCTTTGTTATTCGCCGTTATTAACCTAAACTCCGAACTGGTGGGGACAAGCATTATGTCTACGGAAACTGAATTTAAGAGATATTTCCCCGTCTTGAATACATCCACATCCAATTTCGACTGCACTTCCACCGATTTACTGCCTTCCATGAGCGTCGCCCTCTTTCTAAAGCCTTCATTACCTCCGTAAGCCATGGAATTAGTGTCCATATACCGGCAGCGTCTTTGTAAAACATGGCGCATTGGAGTTCCTCATCGGACATTTCCCTCTCCTCCAGTAGAGTGTTCATCATGGCCATATAGGAGTAGCCCGTCACACCTCCCATTACGACCGTGTCATTATAGCGTGCCTCGGCTTGGTGCCAGAGTGCTTGGGATAAATTATTCACCGGACCCACCGAATATGGTCCTTCATCACCTTGTTCGACGTCTTCACCACCGCCGGCTTCTTCGGCGTCCTCATCCCTTGTAGTCCTGGGTTTCTTCGGCACCCTACTCCCGTCGGAGCGTAAAATGCGAAGAGTAGTCCTAACAGTCACGTCGGAGAGGTCCAAGTACGAAGAACCCGCCCCCGGAATTCTAAATTTGACACTGCCCTACGTTGAGAACTAATTCGAAGCTTTGTACTAAATATACTCGCAGTCCTGCACACCTAAATTCGAAATGGGTGTGGTGAAGACGTCGAGGGCTGTTTCGTATGCGAGATCGGCTTCCTTTAAAACTTTTTCTCCGCTGGCCATATTGACAGTTTGATGATGCTCTCTCTCTCTCTCTCTCTCTCTCTCTCTCTCTCTCTCTCTTTTTCTCACCAAGACCTAACCGAAAATATCGGAGTTGTCCTTCCCCTTTCTCGACTTTTTCCCACCGCTGGCTGCGGATTTCTTTCGAGAATTTTTGTCTTGGTACGCTTGCCGGTGCTTTTGGTTCCGCCACTACCGCTGCTCTTCCTTTTCCTCTTGCCCTTACCTCCCGATGATTTGGAGGCGACTGAAGGTGTCACATACTTGGGTGTGTTTTCCGACCGTTTGTTTGAAATGCTCCACCCAGGCGTCATTACCTATGGCTGCCACGGACTTGTATTGGGGATCCATTTCAAATCTAGTGAGCAGCGACTGACGTGTCTGTTGTTGTTGCTGTTGTGCAGCTCCTGCAAGGGTACGTTGTCGCTGTCACAGATTTCTACACTCAGCTCACTCAGACTAGTCACTCTTAGAGGTACGTATTGAACTGAAGGAAAACGCACATAGCTGTCGCGTTTTATCTCGCCAAGACTGAGAGAGGCTATGATAGGCCTGTACGAATCCCCCAAGCAGGAAAGTTTGCACTCCTTACAGATCACGTATAAACTGTCGTATTTTTGTCCCCTCTTGATGGACGGGAGGGATAGTTCTATCAACCCTAGGCACCAGCACCCTCGCAGCATACCCTGTTGAAGATCATAGCGTTCGACCAGCCCACACGTGAACTTCACCGTGTGTTGCCCTCATGCGTCAAAGCATCATGATTGCTTTCTAAGAATATTAACATGGTGGCCCTTCTCTTCACCGACGTTTTTTTCTTCCACCAGTTCTCCCCTTTGCAGTTGTTGTTGTTGTTGTTGTTCTCTTTCTTCTTCTTCTTTCACCAGTAGTGAGCTTCACTATGGAACTGGCGGCTAGCCATTCGTTATATTTTCGTGGCCAACTTTGATATTTGACCAGCTGCTCCTTCACGCCATTCCGCACGCGGCTCTTCAAGACTTTCTCTATCTTGAACAGGGCATTGGGGTCGTATCTAACGGGGGTTATTTCACCGGAATAGAATTGGCCGGCAACGTCCTCACCCGAGAAGTCCCTCAAATAATACACGGGTACGCCTTCGTACACGCGTCTGTCCCTCACGGTATACACTTCTCCTGTAAATTGCTCATCGTATGCCCTGTCAAAGGGTTTCTGTCTAAAGTAGGCCACGCGTACAGTCTGGCCAATGGTAAAGGCGTATTGCTGTCTCTTTCCCTCACCCACCACTGGTCGTTCACCGGGCCCAACCGGAGTCCTTCGCTTCCTTTTGCCCTTGGTCGGCAGAGCATTCGCCCTTTTCAGAGCCCTCTTCAGGGAGTCACGGTAGCTCTTAGAGTGCGTGACGTACTGATAGTCCCACACGCTCTGCTCGTTATCCTCGGTCACTTTGGACGGTTGGATGCCTATACTACTATGAGGAGTGTTGTTGTAGGAGTCGACAATGGCCTGTAGTCTTCCCTCATAGGCGTAGGAGTTTGTGTGTTGGAAAAATTGAAACAACTTTTTCTTTAGAGTTTTAATCATAATTTCAGAGTAGTTCGCTTTTGTTTCGGTATTGGCCAGTACGTGTCTCACTCCCCTGTCCTTGAACAATTGCTGTACTCGGCCATTGCGGAATTCCATGCCTCTGTCCGTCCTCAAGAACGAGGGCGCTAGACCTGCTCTGTCGAAAATTGCCGTGAAAGCCCTCTTCATTTCGACACCTCCCTTATTTTTCACGGGTTCGACTCTGCAGAAACGGGAGAAGATGTCCACCGTGACCAGGATATAACCGTTGCCCGAATTACTCCGGGTGAAACGATTGCCCGTCAATACCAAAAGATCCGCATCCCAGTTGTGGTTCAACCCCTGAGAGATCACTCGTCTGTAGGCGGGCTGTCTCTGTCTCACGGCCTTGTGGAGAGTCACGAGGTCCTGTCCTTCGGCCCACAATTTTATTCTTCTCAGAGGAATGCGATATCGACCCTCTTTCTTTATGGCCTGGTGTAGCTTAGAAACGCTGGTGAAACTCCCAGAAGCTGACGGGTCGTAAAATCTCTTGGAGAGGTAGGAATCGATGTCACGAGGTAGTGCCATGAAGATTGTCGTTTTATCATTAATATTATTGAGTACGTATCCCTGGGTGGTTCACCTCCAAACTCTACAACTCCATCCAGGCTCTTCGCGCTCCCGACGTTCTGCTACCTCCGACTCTCCTACCTCCTCTGTCCGTTTCCTCAACTTTGCTCGCTTTTCCTACGGTCGAGTCCGAGGACTTTTTAACGACTTTCTTGCCGTGCTTGTTCTTCAGGAAGTGTAGCACCCTCCTGAGTTTCTTATTGCCTATTAGTCTCAAAGGCACGTTTTTCTCAAGCAAGATTGCATAGAACGTTTTGTAATCTTTAGGCAGAGGGAAGCCCGAAGACTGAGTGTGTAGTAAAGAGGCCGAAAAGTTCCTTCGTCCCCCTTTACCTCCTTTGTAGGGCGCCAGAGCTTTGTAAATGGCCTCCGCATTTCCTCGAGTCACGTCGTTTCCGAGGGATGCTCGGACCTCGCTCAACACCGTGCGTTTCTCCCCTTAGATTCGACGTGTCTGGAAGTTGTGGGCTTTGCCAACTCTACCTAGTCGTTCTCGGAATCCTTTGAGGTAATATTCTCTTTAGGCTCCTCGACCTCATTATTCTCTTCCTTAGACCGGGTCACTCCCGTCTCTGAGAAATGGTTCGCCCCGAGTCGAAGTTTGTCCACCTTCGGTCGTCGGAGCTTTGGCGGGGTCCGTTTGAAGGGGAGCGTCAATCCGACGCTCCCCTTCGCTCGGACCCCGTAGCTTGCGATCCTTCATCATGCTGAGGTATTTTTCTTCGGGTACCACGTAAACTTTCCTGTTGAACTTCATTGACGAGGTCATTATTGGGGAATAGCCGCCGAGTCACAGCGTCCTAATGGTTTGAGGATTTCGTTGTCACCACCAACGCAGTCGCTAATGTCTTTTGCGTCCTCTTCCGTCTCCTCCTGACTAGGGAAGTCACTGACTAAGCCTGACGAGTGCTCGCTTCGACTCTCGCTTTAACTCTGAAACTCGCCAGTGTTGCCACACCCTTCGCTATCCTTCAACTCGTAGGCCTCGCGCGGTCTTTTGAGCAATGTCTCTTGCCCTTCCAACGCTTCTAGTTCTTCCTCTTCTACCTCTCCTCCCGCTTCCGACTCATCCAAATTGGTTGCGTTAGAACAAGAATCCGTAGCCGTGAGCTCATGAGATGATGATGATGATGATGATGATGATGATGATGACGATGATGATGACGATGATGATGATGATGATGATGATGAAGCCGCCGGTGATGATGATGATTCGATCTCGGTGCAAAGACCCTCCGTCTCAGTGCTGCTGCTGGACTCCTCACTTTTTCCACCCTGGCTACGAATGTTCTCTCCAGCACGTCATGTGCACCGTCTAAACTTATCTTTCCGCCCCTTCTCGGAACTCCTCGGTTTCGACGGGCTCTCCAGTTCGCGTAAATAAGGGTAGCACAGTTTCAGAAAGTGTAAAACTGTCTTGTGGTGACGCCTGAGGGACTCCTTGGCCGGAGAACGATGACGAATGGTCGCAAGCCTCCTCAGGAGAGCTTTACTCTTGGCCAGTTCCAGACAGGTGCCCGAGGATACTTGCAGACCCCCTCTTAGCACATTCACAATTAATTCTATAACTGCCAGCGCGTGTTCTCCATCAATCCGCTCGAGTAAACGTTGTGTTAGCCGCGGGGAGACTTTGTCCGTTCGAACCAGTAGTTTGATGAAAGGAATACATTGCCGCAATCGTGTTGACATGATGACAATTACGTGGGGTAACGTGTGCTGGGAGAGCCAAAGAGAAAGAGAGCTGGAGAGCGAAATGACTGTCCCTTACTTTTTCGTGTACAGAATCAGAGCGTCTGAGGGTAGAATGCCTGTGCTCAGTCTTATGTCCTCATCGCCAGAGCCTGTTAGGTTGTTGACGAGCAGGTAGCCTCGCGGAACGCGAGTGGCGTCCTCCCACGCTTCCAAAAGTCTTTTAGGGGTGGAGGGGAACATCTGACGTGACAGGTGATGTATTTGCTGAATGTCTCTGCAGGTCTTCATCAGAATGAGGTAGCTGCTATTCAAATTTATGGTTCTCGAATAGCGAGATTGGTGAAAGATGTTCTGAGATAGCATTATAACGGAAATGCGACGGTGGTGTACCTCTCGAGTGAATAGGGCACACATCTCGGAAGATTTGCCAATCTCGTCAAGCAGGTCATCCAGCACGAGTAAATTGTGATGTTGAGGGTCTTCAGAGCCCAGGCTCTCAATCAGTTCCCGCCCGGGTAGGCCTTCGTGTAACGTTAGGTTTTCCACATCGGCCTCCAATTGAGTAAAGACTTTTTGATACACGCCATAGGCGTATACTATTCTTGCAGGAGGAATCTTGTACACGCTTGACGCATTCCTCAGTATTTTCATTGTCAATACGGTCTTTCCTGACATCGAAGGGCCCACAATCATCGTCGAGGAGGGGCATTCGAAATGGAATACATTCTCTCCCCCGGTGGTGAAACACTAGCGTCATCATGCTTAGCCGTAGTCACTTCCCCATTCATGTTGATGACTCGTAAACCTCAAGCAGTGTGAGAGAGCTCTTTGAATGTTTTTTTCCTTTATCTTTTAAGAGCAAACCCGAGAGATGGCGCGCAGGCCCCGATTGGTACGGGTATCGTCAGAGGGCCCAAAAAGCGAGCAATGAATGCGCAAGTCAAGAGACCTTGCACTCAGTCGAGTTCTGAAGAGGAACGGCCGCTGACCCTCCCCAATAAGATGTCCTGGGAAAAAGGAAGCCGCCTGTTGCGAAAGTCACCAAGAGAGGTGGAGTTGACGATTGGGAAGGCTATCAGGCAGTCTTTAGTCAGGTGAGCTCTATTCCTCAAACGATTTTTGACAACTTCTTCTTCTACGTCTATAAATCAATCATTAGCGTATAAAATTTACTCTTATTCAGGACCTGCTGACTCACCTGGAGGTTGCATGTGAGCGACTGGTGAAGATCTCAACCATTTGCAATGCTGCCTGTGGTGGCAAGAAAACGAAGCGGGAGATGTCAGAGGATGAAGATGGAGGCGCTGAGAATGATGATGATGATGATGATGATGATGGCGAGGGAGAAGAAGAAGAATTGAGGGCTCATTTGGAGGCTACAGCCAAACGTTATTTAAGGTAAGTCTTCTCTCTTCTTTTTACAGCAGTAAAATACAAAAAAGAAAAAGAAACCCTTTATTACACGGTACATTGTACTGAATCCTGTCCCTTGCTTTTTTTCCAAAAAAAAACAGGTTGCGAGAACGTCGAATGCGTAGCAAGAAAAGACGCGTTGCCAAGGCCGTACGAGTGCTAGGACAAAACGACGCGAAAATGGCTGAGGACAACAGAGACGACACCCCAGTAGCGGAGACCAAGAGACGCGTTCCGTTGACATTCAAGGAACCAAGGGAACCGAGGGAACCAAGGGAGCCTGTTGAACCTGAGGAGTCTTCGTACCCGCGTTTCGTAAACATTACGAGCAACAGCTCTTCCTCCATACTGATACCTCCCACCCCTCCGGTGCCTGGAGCGCGACAGGAACGATTAAGCACAATTACTCAACCGGCTCGACCTTCCAATTGGGTTCCCAATTCTCAACCCGATGAGAAGCTGAACGCTGTCTCTCCACGACCATTTCATTCAACACCCGAACCAGGTCCGTGTCCTCCGGATGATGTGATGCGAGCTATGGGGTGCAACACTTCGCAGGAGTGGAGGGCTACCTGTGAAAAAATGGCAGCGCATTTACGTCCTTGCGAAATAAACATCAGGTGGGTACTATTCTCAAAGTATAGTATTTGAGGGTTCATTTTATTTATTTTTTACAGGCGAAAATTTATGAATTTTAGTATCTAACACCGCCGTACCTTTATACCTACAGTGCCATTAGAAGGGAGAGCAAGATGGAAGAAGAAGAAGAAGAAGAAGAAGAAGCAGCGTCAAAGGTTAACCAAATAGACGAGACACCCCCCAATACATCCAAGGATGCTGCAGGACGCAACGTTCAACCGACTGTTCCTGAGGCTACCAAAACCAGGCACATAGTCCAACAGGAGAGCTCTTCTCATCATACAGCTCCATTCCCAGTACCATTCCCGAGCACGTTTACACGGACTCATCCTATGACAGGGACATGTTGGCGGCTGCTGATGAGTGAGTGCGCTGTTTATACGTATTATTTTTTCGTTAGGACTAAATAAATAGATATGATGGACTTCTCCTTATAATGCTTTCATTCATTCATTCACTCCCTTGCAGAGCAGAGAGGCTGGCTGAGAAGGAAGCCATTAAGCCAGCGCAGAAGGAAGACAACCTCATAAGCGACCTTCAGCCTGGGTGTTCAACGGCAAAACCGGACGTATCGGGTGATAAGACTCCGCGTCAGGGCTTCAGGTTACATGTGCCCGTGCCTGAGGATGATGCCAAAGCCGCTCCTGATGGACTCACATCCAGGTGAAGTTCACGTTTAAACTATGAAAATTCAGACAAAAAAATTTGTCAAGAGAAGGGCTATTTTTAACTTTTTGTCATTTTCTATTCCAGTGAGCGACAGGGAATTTGGAAAGCCATGAGCACAGTTGGCAAAGTGAGCGCAATGCCTGAAGGCGACATCGAAGGCGATAGTGACTTGAAGCAATTGGTTGACATTCTATACAATGCAGGGGAATGCACAGGGGAGGGAGGTGTCGCGGAAAGACTAAATGCTCTTGATGGGGTGGGGGAGGAGGAGGAGGAGGAGGAGGTTGGGGGCGTAGAGGTTGGGGAGGAGGAAGAAGCACCTGTTTTAGACGCTCAGGTTGCGAATGAGAGTGATTTGTGGGATGACACGCCACAGGGCGAGCTTCCGGGTATGAGTTTGATGATAGGATGCTTTTTAGAGGTCGCGATTATGCATTAAATTTCCATAGATATATGAGAATCGATGCGAGACATCTAGAATTTGCTGATGGTCTAGCGACAGAAATTGTCTACAAAGTGTACTTTAATCAGAACTGGAATAACGTAGTTTTGGCAGAGGTTTTGGGGGAATTGTTGGACATCATGGACGCCATAATCGAGAGGCTTAGAGTATGCTACAGTGACAATGATCTGGTTAGGGTTTATATTTCGAGCAAGTCCTTCTATGCGCCTCGCACAATAGGACTCATGCCCCTCGGCGAATTGACGGTGGGGCTGGTATCCGACGTGATAGAAAGCGTGCTGCAGTCGGACGAGTCCCTTGTGCTGGATGAGCCACTGGACATTCATGTCGCTGTGGTGAGGAACCCGAGAGGGGCTGGCCGTGTGGAAGGGTTGCTTTACAACTTCGGAGAGGGAGATTCTCTCCGCTACTCAAAGGCCATTTCACAAACTAAAGTGTTGGACAACCTGTGTCTGGCCAGATCGGTTACTGTAGCACTAGCGAAGGCCCGTAAACTGGAGTGCGAGGAGATTGGTGATGGCGTTTTGCTCAGACAGGCCCAAAATCATTTGGACCAGCTGTACAATGCCCGACGTCAAGTGCTGACCCGAGAGGCCAGATCTCTACAGTCGCTGGCGGGCTTCACTCTCGATTATACGCCCTCTTTTACTGACATTGCAGCTTTCGAAAGGGCTGTGAACTCACAGATTGTAGTGTTCCAGTCCGGTACTGATTTAACGCCGGTGTATGTGGGCAACTCTGAGAGGCAGAGAACTATCTATCTGTTCTATGCCAAAAGGGACGGTAATGACAAAAGCCCGGGTCACTTTCATGCTGTCGTGAATCTTCTGAAGATGTTCAGAGGCGTGACGTTCTGCACAAAGTGTAAGGCCTGCTTTGGAAAGAAGGACAAGCACGCATGCGCGAATGAGTGTAAATCCTGTGGTGTTAATTCGTGTCCCATTATAGAGGAGGAGAAAAAAATGTGCACAACCTGCAACAGGTTCTTGAATTCTCAGGCCTGCTTTGACGCTCACATTGAGAAGGGTGTGTGCGCGGAATCCCTCCGTTGCCTAGATTGTAACTATTTTTACGGCGGGGCGCCGAACACCGTTGCGGCTATAGATTATGTCGAATATGTCAGCAACAGGTGACGGGTGTACACTATTGCTATATACGCCAAAAGAAACCTAAAGCCATTTCGGCGAAGTACATGTTTGCGGATTTCGAGACGGATCCGAATGGTGAAATTCATGAACCGAATTTGGTTGTGGCGCATTGGCAATGTGAACACTGCGAGGGTGTCAGTCATCGTGACAACCCACGATGCGCTCACTGCGGAACCCCTTGTGTCAAGTGTCGCGGTCAGGTGGGACGTCATAGGAGGGATGACGATCTTCGTCACACCTGCATGATGAGCTCCGAATGCGGCCTGAGAGGTATCGAATTGTTTGGGGAGAATATAGCTCACGAATTTTGTCTGTTCTTTTTCGATCGCCCTTTTGAGGGTTACACATTGCTATTCCACAATGGCCAGGCGTATGACGCTTATTTCCTGATGAATTACGTGCTGAACAGTCTAACAAGGCAACCCCACATGATACTCCGGGGTAGCAAGGTTATGTGTATTGACACAGGCAAATTCCGAGTTATTGATTCCCTTAACTTTCTGACAATGCCATTGGCACAAATGCCCAAAGTGTTTGGTTGGGGGGTATCCGCAAGGGTACTTTCCGGTCTTCTTCAATCAGAAGGAGAACTGGGACTACATAGGGCCAATGCCGCATCCCTACTGCTACAGAGTAAATTCCATGAAGCCTCGGGCCCGGAAGGACTTCATGGAATGGTACAGGCAGCAGAAGGGTGCTGTGTTTGATTTCCGTAAGGAAATCTCTCAGTACTGTCAGGATGATGTGAACATCCTGTAAGAGAGCTGCAATGCCTTCCGAGCATGGCTCCTTGGAGTCACCTCTTGGGAGGAAGTGTTGGACGTAGGGGAGGGAGGGGAAAGAAAGACACGCACCCGCGGAGTGGATCCTTTCCAGTACAACACACTAGCGGGGGTGTGTATGGCCGTGTACAGGCACCTGTTTCTCCCTGAGGAGTTTGAGGTGAAGACCGAGGAGGGGCGTACACTTAGTGAGGTCAGCACATATGACAGAACAAAGTTCTACGATTGCGATGGTCATGAGGTGGACGCCTCTTCTGTTGAAATAAAGGAACGCACTTTCAAGTCCACCCCATTCGCACACATGCCAGCAACAGGGTTTGGTGGTCAGGATAATCACAGCATGCTCTCCATTCTGTGGTTAGAGTACGAGGCCCGACGTCACGGGGTGGACATCAGGCACGCTCGTGCAGGTGGTGAGCATAGGGTACCCAACACTAGAGCATCGGGAGGCTGGCTGAAACTAGACGGTTACCACCGCGATGAGACCACAGGCAAGGAGACCGCGTGGGAGTTCATGGGGTGCGTATTCCACGGCTGCCCAAAGTGCTATCCATCGAATCCCTTTGGCACTAGCCCCCGTCACCCTCACACTCAAGAGCCCCTGGACGTGCTGTACAAGCGCACCCTGAGTCGACTAGAGTACCTGAGGAAAGAACTACATCTGGAAGTGCATGTCATTTGGGAGTGCGAGTTCAGGGCTCTTAGAGCGAGCGACCCTAGCATTGAAGAGTTGGCTGAGAAATACGATCTCATGCCCCGCTTGGACCCCCGCGAGGCCTTCTTTGGAGGGAGTACAAATGCGGTGAAACTCTACAGAGAGGCAAAGGATAGTAAAAAGATTGGATACATAGATATTTGCTCCCTGTATCCCATGGTGCTGAAAAATGACATTTACCCTTATGGTATTCCAGAAGTCATTGTTTCACCCGACACAACAGACATATCCCAATATTTTGGTTTGGTCCAGTGCCGGGTTAGAGCTCCGCGAGCTCTCTACCATCCCTGTCTCCCAGTGCGCAGTAACAATAAGCTCCTGTTTCCTCTCTGTCGCACGTGTGCCACAAATCTCAGCCAGAAGAGTTGCACGTGCAGTGATGACAAGAGGGACCTCATTGGCATTTTCACAACGGTCGATCTGGAGGATGCCTTGTCAGTTGGCTACGTGATTATAAAGGTTTATGAGGTGTATCACTTCAAGAGGAAAGCCAAATACGACAGAGCAGAGGAGGGCTCTGGGGCTTTTGCCGAGTATGTGAACATGTTCTTGAAGGGCAAGCAGGAGGCCTCGGTTGGCCACGACCTGACATGACGAGCGAGGAAAAGGCAGAGTACTGCAGGGAATACGAAAGAGTTGAGGGCGTTGTGCTTGACCCTAATAATATAGCATACAATTCTGGGAAAAGGGCAACGAACAAGTTTTTGCTCAACAGTTTCTGGGGAAAGTTTGGCGAAAGTAATAATCATCGCATTCACAAACTGGTGAAGACAGCTCCGGAACTGCTTAGGGTAACAACCGATTCCTCAATCAAATTGAAAGATGTCAACGTGTTCGCCAGAGATAAATGCCTACTGCAGTATGCCCATGCCGAGGGATTTCTACCCGAGATGTCTCACGTGAATGTCTTTGTGGCGGCATTCACCACCTCCAACGCGAGAAGGCGGCTTTATAAAACCCTTCTAGCCTTGGGGAAAGAGTTCTCTATATCGACACCGATAGTGTCGTATATGAGTATGATGAGGGTGATGAGCACGAGTACAAACCCCTTCTGGGCGACCATCTAGGTCAATGGACGAACGAGTTGGGTGAAGGCGAGCACATCACCCGCTTCGTCAGCAGTGGACCAAAGTCATACGCATACTTGACAAACAAGGGGGTGGTGATAGTCAAATTAAAAGGGCAGACATTATACCACGAAAATTCGCAAAAGTTGAACATGGATGCTATATGTCAACTCGTGTTATTCTGGGCTGACCCTGACACCTACCCCCTACCCGAGGAGTCGAGGCTTACATAGAAGCGCGATATGACAAAATCAGACGCTGCAAAAAACGCTTTGTCCTCCACAGTAGAGAGGAGCTCAAAAGATTTAGAGTGACCTACTGTAAAAGGAAACTAGTAGAGGGTACTTTTGACACCCTACCCTATGGTTACTAAAGTTCTGTTTTTTAAAAGTACACGTACGTAGTTCAGTTTTGTATTTATTTTAATCCAGCTCCTATACTATTTAGAACATTGGTTTACTATTGCGACTTATCATTTCAGGCCCCTGGAAAAATAAATAAAAATGCCACCCATTAGATGAGGAGAGAAAACTATATTTTAGTTCTGAATGTTAGCGAGGCGAAAAAAAAAAATACGGCTATTATTATTGTTTAGAGTTGTATTATATATGTGTATTTTGTGTTATTCATCTGTACATTTTCATTGTTAACCGTAACAAGGATTTTTTAATGTAAATAAACGTACTCTTCATTTCACAAACTACGTATTCGTTTTTCATATTTCCATGAGCAAAGATGTGTAACAAACAACATAGTCAATATTTTCAGTTGAAATTATAATCTTTAATTCACAGCAAACAACTACAAAAGTTCCACAACATAGTCAAATATTTTCAGTTGAGAGTATAATCTTTAATTCACGGCAAACAACTACAAAAGTTCTACAACATAGTCAATATTTTCACAGCAAACATCTACAAAAGTTCTTCAGTAGGGAAATTACAAAATAAAAGTGAACATTCAATTCATAGCACAGATATTACAAAATAAAAGTGAACATTCAATTCATTTCATCACAAGCGACATCATAACAATAGTGCAGGAGTCTGGTGTACATTTTACCAGAACCAGATACATGATGAGCAATAAGATTGTTCCTGACTTTTTCCAGACCACCGAAATACAAGAACATATTCACAAATTCGGTACAGAGGTAGACGCTCTTATACGAAAGTTTCATCAGCACTTTCTTCACCAGCACTGTGAAGGGTATGTGCTCGAATTTGAACAGAACTAGTTCGATATCCTCGGGATGAGGAGGACCATCGTCGGGCAAGGACTTTATATTCTTCAGTTCCTGACAGGCTTTAAGGTATGCCAAATGTTCAATCACTTCGTATTTGTTTGGCCTGTCGACTGTCACTTTTTCGTAGTCGTAGGATAGCTTATAGTCGCACTCCATGGGCTGCGCCTGCATATCGTGAAGGTTAAAATTGTGAACGCTGGAATCATCCTAGCATTGACTTAGAGTCAGAAACACCTTTGCAGAGCGTTTACCACTGTTCCTGTGGGTCCACCTGTAGCCCTCAATGGTAATCGACTCCTCATTCTCACCTCGGGGAGTGGTGATTTTGAGATTAACGACGACAGAGAGTTTTTCGTAAACACTCACGAGTTTCAGGAATTCGGCTTCGGACAAGTTGATGGTCTTGAAGTGACTGATCGGGTCGGTTGGTTCCAATAACTCCTTTTCGTGTACCGGATGCATGAAGCCGACGTAATACAGAGTCTCCTTATCATCACGAGCGAACTTTGAAGTGAGCATGTGCTGCTTCTTGGTCAGCATTAGTTGAAAATCGGACTTGCCTTTCAAAGCTTTCTGGAAGTCCTCTAGATGCTGACCCAGTTTTTCGAAAGACCTCTTGGACAGATGCACGTTACGTCCTCGTGATTTCGCCGGTGCGCTATCCCGTCCTGCTGGAGGTTTCCTGGTAATAGTAAGGTAACCACTCTTCCACTTATCACCCGGGTGTGCGGTTGCCGAAATTTTTTCACTCAACTGGTAGCACACGGGGCCCGAAGGAGGCTCAGGGTCTTCGGCAGAAGTACTCGGCAGAGTCATGTTAGTCGCGGGAACCTGAGGCGGAGGCATAGCAGCTGAGTCGTCGGTCAAGGCATTTGCCTGGGTGAGTTGTGCTGAAGCCATGGTAATGCGTATCTTTTCCTTTCCAAAGAGAGAATGGTTTATGTCTGCTCAGTCCCTGCTTTATATACTCCTTGGCCATTTCGCGCCACCACCTGTTCGTGTCTAATTACAACAAAGCAATCTCGCATACACGCTACCTTATAATTAAGCAGATGTCAGCTTTGACAGATGAATTATATGTACCCCTCTCATGTGACAGCTTGCATGTCAACTTTGACAGGTTAATTAAGTACACTTGATTGATTAACCTACTTCAAAGGTATCGAATTACCTCATTAGCTTAATTTATTCATGCCCTCCGGGCATGAATAGCTTCCCTTATAGGCCAGCCCTCTTGCTTCTACACCATCCAAGATGGCCGCCACAAGATGGCCGCCATATTGGGATGGTGTAAGTTATATATTGTAGTAGTATTGTATACTTTATTTAATGATCCTGATTGATAGATGTATACTTATCTATAGATAGATAGATAGATAGATAGATAGATAGATAGATAGATAGATAGATAGATAGATCATTTTTTCTCAGTATCTTTCTCCATCACTGACGTCACTAGTGTGTTGCTTGGGGGGCAGCCCCCCCCCCAGATGGAGCATTGAGCCGCCCCACCCCCCAAAAAAAATCTTGGGCAAAAACAAAAGAAATCTTCCTTGTATGATACTGGTAGTAAATGAATAACCAGAGGTCATGAAATACACTGTACATAGCATGTTGTGCAGTATATAGTGATCATCCACTTCTGGCCTTAAGCTATGTTTGAGATTAAGGAGATTTACAATTGTTAATGCCTTAGGAAAAAAAGCTCTAATCAATAGCCATAGACAAGGCTACTGACCAGTGTGCTGGTCATGCAGCCACTGAACCTTAAGAAAAGTCAGTGAACTTTGCACACATGGTTGTGTTGGGGGTGTGGCCTAGTGAAGAAATGCGGCCTCTGATAGACTAAGAGCTTTGGCTTTTCTGGGAAAGTTAGGTTGCTTGCTTTTGAGAAGGTCCCTCAAGTAAGGTCATGGGATCAGCTGAGTCAAAATATTTGGGGTCTTCTCAAAATATACATCTATTACTAGGCCTGCAGAATTAATTGTGTAAACAAAATAAAAGATGCATTGAATGTGTGATTTCCACTGGCAATTGGTGACACAATGAGAGCTCACTTCGTGCATACAGGTATGTAAACATGCCTAATTAATCTGTGCAGTGTTCAGGAAGAATTTATGGCTTGCATATATACATGTATGCACAGTATACATTATCATGGCTTCAGAAGGTGCATGCTGTAGGCCCAATCAACAATCAACACTTCAACAACAATAATCACAACATCTGGGCAGTTGAATAGGCCTATGAAACTATTATTACTCACTTACTTGTACAGGTTTAATTGTCCCTCTACAAAATTAATCAGCTGATCTGCTTGACATCAAATTGATGATGCAATACGGCTTCCCTTATCTATCTATCTATCTATCTATCTATCTATCTATCTGTTTAGCTTTCTATCTGTCTATCTATCATCCTACTGTAAATTCATGGACCCCTTCGTCTTAACCAGCCAGACAGGGGTGCCCATCCACAAAAACTTGCATGCTACCTTTTCTCATCCGCAAGAAGGACATCTATACTATAGGCTGGGTTTTATGATCAAAATTAACATTTTAATATTTTTCCCCACTCTCACCCCTATTTCACGGGTATTATGCTAGTAAGCTATAATGTACATAAGCCCAAAGTGACTTTTGTTCAGGAGGGGGGGGGCAGGTAGGGTGTGTGGACACTGGACAGTGACCTTTCCCATACAAAAAGCCGGCCACAGAGACTTACCCCAGCAGCAGCTGGCAGAGAGGAATGGGGGGGGGTTGTCAAGTGAGTTTTGATTAATATTTTTTGTAGAAATGATTACATCTTTGGGTAGTCAGTATTAAAAATTTTATATGATCTGACTTGTAATTCTTCAGAGCATGGATTAAATAGCCTGGCCTGATTATCAAATTATATGTTCACGATACCTTGTTCCTCATGCCATGTAAACAAACTTATCAGTCTGAGCGCTCTGTCTCCCTTAGATAAAAAATTTATAACCAAGAAAAAAGTGAAACAGAAACATTGAAATGGTCTTAAGAGGGGGGGGGGGCAGTCCAATTGTGACACCTCATGTGTCAAAATGATTCATCTGGAAATTTATAGGCCTACATTTAAGATTTTTGCTTTGCACTGATGTAATGATGAGCAGGCAATCAACACTTGAAGCACAATATAATTTGCGCCAAAAAGTTGAGGGTCTTCTCAAAACATACATTTGCCTGTTACTATCCAAATTAATTTTGTATAGGCTTATTAAATCCCACTTTTATTTGCTTAGCTTTGCATGTGTTGTATTAAATTGGAATTTGGCCTGCTTCTTCCAAATACGACACTTATTGCTGTTTAGATAGTTCAGTAATAGGTTTGAATTGGAATATAGAAGTGTGGTGGCTTCAAAGAGGCAATTGAGTATGGCAATTACTGGCAATTACCAGTGCCTGGGACCAAGATAAACCCCTGGGAAACCCATCCGTGTGTGCGTAAAAAAATCGCTCCCCGTCTGATTTCGGAATTCCACGCAGGTGAACATGGACACGGAGTGGACCAATGAATAGCATGTAGTGCAATTAATTGTTGTTCTATTTTTCACACACACGGAGCACGCAACTCAGAGCACGCAGCACGGACGAATGGGTAGTCCCCTTTATGCATTACTGCACTGTAGCACGGCACTGAATTACAAAAATGCATTACAGCACTGCATTACTGAACTGCATCACTACACTGCATTGTATTACCTGAGTTACCTCTCCAGCACCGCTTTGCATTACTGCACTGCATTACTGGATTGTATTACTGCACTGCATAGCATTACAGCACTGCATCACTGCACTACCTTACAACAATGCATTATTGCACTGCATTACAACAATTCATCAATGTATTGCATTACGGCACTGCATTAACAGAGCACTGACCTGAGCGTTTTGTTGCAGTGCTACAATGTTTGATATATAGACGGAGCCATGGGAATCTGGTACCATATATACTCGAATAGAGGCTCCAGGAATAAAGGCCCAGTGAATTAAGGCCCAACTTCAATTTGAAAGCCATCTCAAACAGAGGCCCCCTCATATAAAGTACCATGTCAAATAGAGGCCCCAATTGAATAGACTCAATTAGCTCCACTCTGATGAAGACTGCACTCAAAGAGACACCCCCTCAAATACAAGCTCCTTTTAATAGAGGCCCCACTTCCATACAGGTCCATTGAATAGAGCCCCACCCCTTGCAGAAGGTCAAGTCCCAACTTGCATAGAGGCCCCCCTCGAATAAAGGCCCCACTGGAATAGAGGCCCATCTTGAATATATGCCCCCCATTGAATAGAGGACCCCTTGAATATAAGCCTCTCTGAAATAAAAGACCCCCTTGAGAAGAGGACCGTTTGAATAAAGGACTCCTCTTCATCTGAGACATAGATGGCAGTGAATATATATTACCACTATTATGCAACTGGCCACCACTGAAAAGGAAAACCACGGAAAACCACTGAAAACCACAGCATATGAACTTGGCTGGCATTGCCATTTACTGTTTTTGCTGTCAATTGCCTGTTTGAAGGAATAATGCGCTATATATATGGTCCATCTGGTGGTCACATTAACATCGCTTGCGATTCTAGTTTGGACTATAACACTCCACACATTCGATTGTTGCACATGAGTTTGAGTGACGAAGTCTGGAAGCATGGCAGCAGGTGGATTTGCAAAACGACCTGAGCCATTGGATCTTCAAGGCAACATGGCGGAAGCATGGCGTGTCTGGATTGATGACTTTGAGATCTTCTTACTAGCTAATGAGCTTGATGAAAAAGCTGAAAAAGTGAAGGTTGGATTACTGTTGAACCACATCGGAGCTGAGGCAAGAGAAAAATTAGGTCAGTTTAAATTTGAGAATCCTGGTGACGAAAAGAAATACGATGTTGTGAAAAAGAAATTCAGTGACTATTGTGCTGGGAAAACAAGAACCGTGTTCCAGAGATTTCAATTTTGGACTTATGTAAGGCCCGTAGGTCAGACTTTTCTGGATTACGTTGCGAATCTTCGCAAATTGGCAGATCAGTGCACGTTCACAGAGAAAGATAACATGATTCGTGACAAGATTGTGTTTTCAATGACTGAACGTAGATTGCAAGAGAGACTTGTTGAGCCTGACAATATTGGTTTGGATGATGCAATCAAGAAATGAGTTACTGCGGAAACTACCCGTCAAGAAGTGAACCTCATGTCGAAAGGAGTAGCGCAAGCCGCAAGTGTTAAGGCTTTCAAGAAGAGTAAGCCTGCTACGCATTTCAAGTCCAAGTCGAAACAGTCGTCATCATCAGTGACATCGCAGTCTGCATCGCAAGATCGCAAGACCCCGCAGAAGTCGTATGCAAAAAATGACCAAAGTGAGTTCAGTTCGTGTTCAAAATGTGGCAGTTCGCATGCACCGAAGTCATGTCCGGCTTTCGGAAGGAGATGTGGAAAATGTGGTCGCAGGAACCACTACGCCAAGCTGTGTAAAAACAACAGGACTACTGCTGTGGTACGTAACGAGTCGAGTGACGACTCAGACTACTCTGACGGTGAATTTGTGTTAGGAACTGTGTTGGAAATTGGTAGCGCAAGCGCTAATCAAAATTTGTGGTGGCAAGATGTCAGTATCGATGGATCTAAATTATCGATGAAAGTAGACTCTGGTGCGCAAACTAACATTATTTCCTACAGTTGCTACAAAAAGTTGAACAGTAAGCCAAAAGTCAAGGAATCTAAAATAGTGTTGAATACTGTGGATGGTACGCTGTTGAAGCATTATGGAAAAATGCAAGTAGCCATTGCTGTCGGAAACAGAAAGGTGAAAACTGAGATTTATGTTGTGAAGCGTAAAACAGAGCCAATTATTGGGCTTCATTCTGCTGTTAAACTTGGAATTCTGAAGCCTGGAGAAAATGCGAGTATCAAAGTCTTCGAGATGAGCGCATCCAAGCCATTGACAATTAAAGATGTCAAGTCGAAGTTTACAGATGTGTTCGATGGCAAACTTGGAAAATATCCTGGAACCTACAAGATAAGAGTTGATGGATGATGCAGTTGCCAAAGTGAACCCTCCAAGCCGTGCCGTATAAACTCAGAGAGCCGCTTCAAAGTAAACTGAAGGAGATGGAAGAAACGGGTGTAATTGAGAAAGTGGATCACTCTATGGAGTGGGTCAATAGCATGGTCGGTACCGAAAAGAAGAATGGTTCGATTCGTCTATGTCTGGATCCAAGAGAGCTCAATAAATATGTCAAACGAGAGCATTACCCGATTCCTACTTTCGAAGAGGTAAAATCAACGTTTGGTGAACCAAAATACTTCACTATTGTGGATCAATCGTCGGCATTTTGGCAAGTAGAGCTGGAAGAGAGCTGCCGAGATCTGACCACGTTCCAAACACCGACTGGAAGATATCGGTTCAGAAGATTACCCTGCAGCGAAAAACACATCAAGTGTTCGGGGATCTAACAAATGTCTTCTCTATTGCTGATGACACGTGCATCATTGGCGAGACAGAGAAAGAGCATGATGAAGTTAGAACGTTTTCTGTTGAGGGCACGAGAAAACAATGTGAAATTGAATGCTGATAAGCTACAATTTAAGAAGTCAGAGGTAACTTTTCACAGGCACCAGCTGACTATTAATGGAATTAAAGCAGACAAGGAAAAAGTTGCTGCAATTGTGAATATGCCCGAACCACAAGATAAGAAGGCAGTTCAGCGTTTCTTAGGGATGATTAATTACCTGTCGCCGTTTATTCCACAGCAGTCGCAACTTACGGAGCCACTACGACAGCTGGTCAAGGAGGGCAGTCCATGGTTGTGGGGACAGGAACAGCGGGCGGCGGTACAGAACATTCGAGAAGAACTGTTTGAAGAAGAAGATTTGCTGTTCTATGGCAATCGTTTGATAATACCATCAAAGCTGCGAAAGGAGACGCTGCAGAAACTCCATGAAGGCCATCAGGGCATGGAAAAGTGTAAGAATTTGGCAAGAGAGAGAATCTACTGGCCTGGTGTAATCAAGGATATTGAGATCTACATCGGAGGATGTATGGTGTGTCAACAGTTCCGAAAGAAGAATGTAAAAGAGCCGATAAAACAAAAGGAAATTCCGGAAAGTCCATGGAATAGCGTAGCAACTGACATTTCCAGTTTGGAAAACATGACTACCTGGTGGTGGTCGATTATTATTCGAAATATCCGGAGATCGCCAGATTGACCAACAAGACCGCAGCAGTCGTTATTAATGCGTGCAAGATCATTTTCGCTAGACATGGAATACCATACGAATTAATAGCAGACAACATGCCGTGTGCGTCGGCAGAGTACAGGCAGTTTGCAGACGACTGGGGGTTTAAAGTTATTACATCAAGCCCAAGGTACCAACAGTCAAATGGTGAGGCTGAAAAGTATGTGGGGATTGTTAAAACAATGATGATGAAATGTGAGGAGGATCACAGGGATCCAAACATAGCCTTGTTAAGATATAGAAATACCCCATTAACAAGCATGACCTTCAGCCCGGCCCAGTTGTTATTCAGTCGCAGACTGCGTGATGATCTACCACAAACCGCAGAGGCATTACTGCCGGAAATAGCCCAAGATGCAAGGCAGGAGCTGTTACGCAAGCAAGAACGTCAAGCGTATTATTACAATAGAGGTGCGAAGAAGAGGAGCAAAGTGGATTTCAAGTGTGATGATAATGTTAGAATCAAGGTTGACCCTCAATCTAAAAGATGGGTACCTGGATAAATCCTAACTGAGTACTCTACTTATGTGGTCACGACCGAAACTGGTGACGTGCTAAGAAGAAATCGATCTATGTTAAACAAAACAAGTGAGAAAGTTACAATCAGTTGTGATAGTACTGATGATTCCAGTGCCGAGAAAGTTAATCACGCTAATGATGAAGATCGAACCACTGGGCGAGTGGAGCCAAGTCCGACTCAACATGTTGAACCAACACCAAGGAGATCAACCCGTGAGAGGAAAGCTCCAGGATATTTGAAAGACTTTGTGTAATTTGTGAATTTCAATCGATCAAAGACTTGAATTAAGTGACAATATCATCATTATGTAACATCGTGAATTTACATCAGCAAATACCTGTATAAATGTGAATTTTGTATGAATGTATGAATTTATATTTGATTTGTGTTGAATGCAATTGATTTAATGAGTTAGAATTATTAGAATTTTAATTTGTACTGTCAATATGTCTTGATTGTTAGAGACTTATGGAATATGGATTAGTGATTGTATAATCCAAGTACATCTATAACTTGGTACATGTAGCATTTGTAAAATAATGCAATGTTGAAGTAAGAAACTATAAAGTTAAAGTTAGAAGTTGAGCTGTTTTCAAAGTTGTAATTCGGTAAATTACAATGTTAAATTTGAAGTTAAAAATTTGCAGTTACAATTTAGCCATTGTAGACACTTGTAAAGTAGTGTTAAATTTTTGTATAGTGATATACATGTTTATCGATATTAAGATAATATGATGTTTATCTTGAGAAAGGGATGTGACAGATTGTCCACTAGGGCGTATTTGTTGATTTAGATCATAGCGCCACCTGCCGTATTATAAGATTACTAGATCAGAATCTGAGATTTCCACATGGCTGTAAAATTGTCGTTTGCACTGTAATAAATGGATTAAGTGACTATTTATCAACGAGTCTGTTACACTGTACTTGTGACCTTCTAAGGGTGGTATGTATCACAGTATTATAGGTGTATTATTTATGAAACCAAGATAGATAGATAGATAGATAGATAGATATGGGAAGTGCAGCCCTCTAAGCCCACTTCTGGGCGCTCACGAGGGTTGATTGATGAGATGGGCGAGAGAGCGGGAGTATTCAACATGTGAGGGATCTTTTACTTGCCCAGCATAGACACTGACACAAAATTAATCAAATTTAACGTTTCATCTGATCGACATCCAGTTGGATTTTGCTCATGAAGGTACAGTGAAAATTTTGGCTTCCCTACCCGGGTTCAAACCCATGCAGGCAAAGACCTTCAGCGGAACAAGCAGGCACCTAAGCCACTTGGTCTCCCAGCTGCTTTGTGGTTGGGTACTAAAACTCCACATGAAACTCAAGGGAGGGGATATCAAGTTTTGAAGGGACGTTCCGGCAAAACTCCCACCCCCATTCATAAATTCTTAATTGTCCGTTACCTAAGTGATTTAGAAAATTATTATATAAAGGGCTTTTAGTTATAATGACATAAACTGCATCCAGAAACGAGCATTGACAACTGTACCTACTTTTTTTCTTCAGAAAAGCAATATGAAGAAAGCCAAAGTTAAGCAAATCTAAATACATTGCTGCAAATTCTGTTGTTTTTGATTGAAAGACATATATGAAGTTTATCGTTCAGAATGCAGGATATTGAAAGTACAACAAAAATTAGAAGGTATGCTCACCATAACTGCATCTGTCGATGTCAGCTTGTACCAACACAACATGCACCAGCAGGACAAAAATTGCTCTCCTAAGACAAGTTCTGTCATTGCCTGCGATAGTACAAGACAGCAACAAATCCACATTTACGTACAATAAATATTGTGTCCAAGTTTTGACCATCATACACATCACTTTCTAAAGGACTGTATTGCAGCGATCGATGGATGATATTTCCTCAATATAAAAACATGAACATTTAAGGAAACTATTAACTCCTAAAATAAAATATAAATTGAGAATTGAGTTAAAATGTATTATCAGACATGGAAAGCACCATTATCTCTTTTGTGAAACCAGGTTTCCATTAAAATCGGTTAATTAAGTGTATCACTATCAGTATGAAAAACTGTGGATCACACCTCGGCAGCTTGGATGTTTGAAAAGTTTTGGGACCAAGTGTGAAGGAAGAAAGCAAGGTCAAAAAAACGTGGCATGCACTTATTTCAGCTCCTCTTAGTTATATATTTGGTTGATCTGTATTTTGCTGCTAAGGTTAAACTTTGAAAGAAAAAAATTGAAATTTCGGGAAATTAATAAAATTGAGCACTGTGCCTGAAGCTGAGAATGTTAACACCTCCCAAATGCATGTAGTTCTATAAAAAGATGCATAAGATATTCTGAACACCAAGACAACAATTCAGTTTGTGTGCACTGTAATACCCCATAATGTTTGCAATACCACATGAAAAAGCAGTGGATACATATACATCCCATGTGGTATTGCGTTGTATACTCACTGGTTTTCTGTATACTCAGTGGTTTGATCATTGTCGCTGATGTCATTGCATTGTTTACCATTGTGACGTCATGTTCATGGTGCTGGCACAGCATTGTGATATCATCGGTTGGTGGGTTAGGTCAAGAAAATAGGTGGTTGACTTCACTTTGTGATGCAAAGGTCCCCTTTGGCACAGATGTACCTTACTACCTTGGGGTCATCGGAAAAGATTTATCCAAAGACACAAGTGAGATCACCCCCTGGATTGGAAATACAGCCATTTTCAAAATGGCCACCGCAAGTGCAAAAAGTCCAATATCTCCGCTTCTATTTCAGCTAGAGAGACAAATTAGGGTCGAAATATATGTTTTTGGGGTCAGAGAATCCATTGAAATAGTTCCTGCATGAGTATGAGAAACCAACATTTACACATTTTATTGTAGCACCTGCTTTAAAAATGGCTGCCAGGCAAGTTTGACGACACCAAGGCCACTGTTAGTGAACATTTTGTGGTACATACTTTGATACCATTAGGTTGCATCATCTGCAAAGATTGTTGGAATATCAATCTCTACTCAAAATCAACATACTCTAACACAATTGAAAATAAGATATGCTCAATATCAGCTCTATTGAACTTTATTTATGTGGTCTTCAAAGCCTCCATCGATCGCATTTTAGCATGCACTTCATGATAATTTTGCCAAATCATAATGTAGGGGAGAGTGGGGCATAACCACACTTCATGAGATATACTGACCAAACCTCATCTTTTGACAAATAAGTGTTAAGATCAGAGAACTTTTTCATTTTTTGGTACACCCTACTCTACTAGTGTGCACTGTAAAATCTGAAATTTTGAGTTAGCTCAAATTATTCAGTGAGATGGTTGCACAATTTATTTGAACCATGATAGCTTGCTGTTTTGAGTTATGATAATCTTTACGTTGTTATAACTTGCAAACAGCAAGCTATCTTGGCTCAAAGGAATTGTGCAACCATCTCACTCAATCAATTAAGCTAACTCAGATTTCAAAATTTACAGTGTGGATAAGTAATTTATCCAGACATTTAGCCCAGGTACCTCCGGGGCGATTCTGACCGGATGGCCTGTTTTCCTATCTTTCAGCAAGCAAATGCCATGAAGGGCCCATACAGGGGTCTCGAGCGGCGGGCACCTGGGGGGCACGCGATACTCTGGGGGGTTACCACTATACTAATTATATATTTTAGCCAGAGCTGGAAAGTTCATATATATATGGGAGGGCACCTGGGGGGCACAGGTCCAATATGGGGGGGCCGGTGCCCCCCGTGCCCCCCCATAGGGACGCCACTGTACAAACATAGCAATGAAATTACAAAAATTTGGAAAATTTAGGCTTTTTACAACCACTGAGCCACTGGAATGTCCGTTTTTGCATCTTTGCCTGTTTTAAATGACTGAAAATTAAGCAAGAATTCAACAAAAGGCTATTTTTTAATTTGAGGTTTGTGTTACTGGTAAGTAAAAATGCATTTTTTGTTAATTTAGACGGCTTAAATTCTTGTTTTTGAATAAAATGAGAAAAAAACAAATCCAACCCAAAAGGGACTTGAACTGTGGATCTTTAGTTTGTGAAGTAAGTGCTCTACCACTACACAACGGACACTGTAGGCACCAAGCTTCTCGGATTCGATGTGTTTCCACATTTAGATTTTGATGAAAATGAAATATGATGATTGGAGGGGGTTGCTAGCCTGGAAGGGGGGGGGTGTTTGACGGAGGGGTGTGAACCCCCCCAGTTACGCCACTGCGTTTGTAGCCTGCAAGCTTTATTGCATGCAGAAAGCTCATATCTAACACAAGGCCAGGAGAAAATAGAAAGCTGTGCTCTGATTGGTTGACTTAATGCAGGTGAACTTTGAAATACTGGCTGCAGGCCAGCAACTACCATGGAAATTGGTTAAAATGGAGTAGATCAGCATTACTATGGCCATGCCATGGGCTAAGATTGCGTCGGTGACAGATAACAGCTGAATAACAGCAGATTTTTGGTAGAAAAAGCTGAAACAAGGCATTGTGCGGGTGCCGGTGGCAGTTTCATGCCTTTCTGGATGCCTTCGAATTGCATGGTTTTGTGATTCTAGGCCTCTGCATTGGCCCCCCAATAGAATTTTTTTTTTATTGATTCTTTCAGACTTAAAGACGGGGGTACCAATATACCCGGGTACAGCAATTAAATAAGATTCTTCTCTGATTGGATAACTAGGATTGGGTATTGACCAATCATATGGCTCTGATTGATGCTATATTTCTAATGTAGTGATCAATATACCATATAACGTTGTTAATAACGCTCCGATTTGAAGGAAAATTTCAGGATTTATGTTAAGTGGCGTATCATACATTTTCCTTAAAAATAACTTTATTATCTGCATTATTCTATGTTTTTAGAGAATTGCTGATTGCTGCTGATGAAGGGCAATTAAACTGTAATTAGGGTTTCTAATTTCAATGTAATTCGGAATTCCTTGAAGTGAACAGTCCTAATGACCCTCAAGTTCATAGACAATCAGCTCACAGAAGAAGATGTTCAATTTTTAGCTCAAATTTTTACTAAAATGCTATTTTTATGGTCTTAAAGTGCCCTGATTTGCTCAAAACTACATTAATGTATTCCTTTGTTACGAATTATGATGTGGTTGAAAATTGTTGTTTCATGCGGTGATTTTACCTGAGGAAAGTGGATGATGTTGACTGTTTGAGAGCCAGAATCAGAATGAAAGCTACCTGGACTGAGTCCATTCATAGGCGAACCCCCATCTTTAACTACAGCCATTTTATGACTTTATAGGCTTCATGACAGGATACACCCCCCCCCCCACCCTATTGGGTAACTAAGGGGAATTGAGGGGAAAGGAAGAGGTTATGCGGGGAAAGTGGGGTGCAAGATGGGGTAAGTTGGGATAACCGGGGGCTAGCAGGAGACAACTTGGGGAAGTAGGGGGAAGTGGGAGGTAAGTGGAGGCTAGGCCTTGTTCACCACTGACAACATCTCAGAAACATGGAGCAATTTTCGGAATGACTCCAGGTTGAGCAGAAGTCTGTCAAATTCGACTGAGAAGCTGTGAAGTGGAGGTCGTGGTTTGCTTATTCATGAATATGATATATTATACCATTCGACACCTTTGTCGGCCAATCACATGCCAGTATTTCAGGGAAGTAATTCCCATATTCTTTGTTGTCCAGTTATCCTCTCAATTTTGACTGTTCGAGTTTGTCTCATGGTATAAGCCAGTTATTCACCATGGGATCAGGAATATGTGTTTATCACACCTCGGGCTAAAGCCCTCGGTTGATAAATCACACATTCCCTCTCCCGTGGTGAATAACCTATACTTATTATGAAAATGCTAAACCTCAGAGCTGTTTGTATATCGTAGATTCTCTGGGTGTTGGCAGCTGCCTGTTAGTCATTTAATCCACTTATCAGGTGAATATACATAGTAAAAAATAAATAGTTGGTTTATTGAGACCTGTAACTGACACAAACAAAATCATTAACACTTCTGCATGAGTCAGTGACATCACAAGGCAATGTTAAATGTTGAAAAAGATGTGGACCGCTGATCTGCAAAGATCTATTATGAACAGAGAAATATGCATTTGCTTGTTACTATTTAAACATTTTAACAAGAAATTTTGAACTCTGAATTATATGGCTCAAATCTAGCATACAGTGATGTGAAAAAAAAAAGATATTTAAATGTCAGAATACTTATATTTAGATTTTTGTCTGAAAATCAAATGTCAGCAAATCAGTCAGATTGGCATAGAAATTAGGCCACTTACAGGATTTCGTTTTGAAGTTGACTCGTGGAGGTTGAATTCTGGTCAAATATCATTTTGATTATTATTCACAAACTAATCAGTTAATTTTCCATATGAATCTAGCAATTGCCTGGCATTCTGTGAGGGAATGATCCAGTAAAGCCCAAGTGCCTGGAAATAGGTTAATAAAGAATAACTACGAAAAATGTATTGATAATTGTGATGTATGGTGCACAGATGACGTGTGGCACATACCAAATGAGGCTAATTGTGAAACATTTCAAAAACAAAAACAGAAACAGCGAAATACTTGAATACACTGTCAAAAAGAGAACTGTGGCTGATGTTAGCCTTGGGACCCATGCGTAGGTCATGGGTCGTTCCATTCGAAATCGTGAGATTTTAACACAGTATCGGGAGAATTGGTCTAGATTAACCAATTCTTATCCAAATTTGATGACATTTTGGATTTAGGAAGCCTATAATATATATTTTACTGCTGACGGCACCACTTTTCAAAACATTCAAACAAATTTGGCTTTGTAAAAATTGATGTTAAACAAGGGAAATGTCAAAAAATCTGAGAGACAGCCATCAGCCTCACTTTGATCTGAGATCTCACCATTGTGACGTCACCACTTTTTTATCACTTAGAGACAAAGAGATAGACGATTTATATACTTCCATCGATCTATCTTTCTAAAATAAGTGGAAAAACATAGGCCTGTATAGTTTTTGTGGACTGTTGCAGATAAATCTCAAAAACATTTTTTTATATTTCAATACAGAGCTAATTTTCTCAAGCATTCGATCAAACCAGTGGTCGAAATAGGCCATGTCATTTGGGGGGGGGGGTCTCTCTTTTCGAAGACCCAAAGGGTTGAAGTCCTTGTACCTGGCAGTCCGCGGGCCGCCAGAGGTGCCCTGAAGCCGAGTTTTTCCAGATGCTCTAAAAATGAACTCTGGGCTTTTTAAAGGTGTGTTGTATGTCAGAAAATGAGTTGTGAAAACCTATTGGTAATGTATATAAATTACAAGAGGTTTTTGTTTGCTGATTAGGCTTTACTTGCTGCTTCATGCTCATTTCTCAGGACACTTTCAGTATTTGGGGCGGTTTTTGAGGACCCCCACTGGGTCCTTTTGAAAAATGTATATGAAGGGGTCCCATTAGCATTTCGGGGGGAGGGGGTCAAACCCCCCCGACCCCCCTTATTTTGACCACTGGATCAAACACAGTCGATGGTGAAAGTGCAAAACCTTCTGTGTCAAAATTTTGATATTTTGATATTTTGGGTGGAATGTTTCAAGTTTCAAGTTTATTGACCATTAATAGTACATTCTAAAGCTGATAATCTATTGATATTGCATTAGTTTTTAAAAAATGGTAGGCAGATAATTACAAAATTATATGTGCCTTTACCAATATGAGATTGTCAAAGTCAAGAATTTAACCAAATGCAAATACAAATACAAGTACAAATAATTATAGAAGCAGGCTATAAGTTAAAAGAGTTTAAGAGTGTGTCATTACGGTATATTAGGAAAGAATGTTATTTGAAGCAAACATAAAGATAAATAAATACAATAAAAAGAAAAGTAAAGAAAAAGTACACTTAGCTAGACAATATAATGATATATTAGGAAGGAAGAAATACTATGTTAATGCCGCAGCATAGAAGACGGGACTTGTAAATACTCGATTGGTTGACAATATTCATAGGTAAATGCCAAGCATTATTTTTTTGCTAATTTTATTTTTTATGGAAATTTAGTTTTTTTGTTGAATTTTTTGAAAATGTTTTTTGTTTTGCGGGAATTTTTTTTTTTTTTTTCAAAATTTATTTTTTTGTCTTTTAATTATTTTTTTTGGCGTAAGTTTTTTTTTTTTTCGGAAAACTTTTTTTTTGAAAAATTTTTTTTTTTTTTTTTGATAATTTTTTGTTTTTTGGAATTTTTTCTTTTTCCGGAAATTTTTCTTTTTCGAAATTTTTTTTTTTTGAAAAAAATTTTTTTCTGAACTTTTTTTTTGGCCTGAATATCAAACAGAAGAAGAAGAAGAAGGTAGTCACGTTGTAGTCACGCGTGAAGAGTAGCAAGTGCCAGGATCATATTATGGGATGTCTGAATCAAAATTTTTTATTGAACCATCTGGATGGCTCCACTCGCCTGATAGCCATAAGGGACGAGACGGTGGCTCTGTCCCGTCTATAATATATATATAGTAGTTATACCATGGGCATTTGTGGTATACGGAGATATATACAGCCGAGGTGGTAAATATAACCCGAGGGCGTAGCCCGAGGGTTATATTTACCACCGAGGCTGTATATATCCCGTATACCACAAATATGCCTTTGGTATAACTGATTTATACCATTATTCGCTGTTTCAGAGGATTATTTTGTTATCATGTGTTTGGAGATAAAGACCGATTTACTAAAAATGTCTTTATTTTATTACCACACATACCAAAATGGTCACAAAATTTTTCTTTATTTAACAAAATTAACAACTTATTTTTTAGATCAATATTCCAGTATCAATAACTTAAATTATGTTCAAGCAACAAAAGCTCTTGTAAACTCCAGAGTGAGGCTCAATGGCATCTGTCATGACGTCATGATTCAAATGCTGGCTTCTGATTGGCAGATTCAGTGTTTGTGTATTGTGACATCACCCCTTGTCACGTGACCACTAAATATACGTGATATATGGCGAGATATATCATGGTAAATATTGAAGGATTTATCAGCGAGTATGGTATAAATATATATATACAAAATATACGAGTGAATAATCAGAAAACTATGATATATGGTTGTAATGATAAAGAAAATAGGTTATAGCAAGTAAGGAAGAGAGAAATTTGTTGATCAAATACATTTATGTTCACTATGAGGTCGTGTATGATTATAAATAAAAAAAACATAATATATACAAATTCAACGGTACAATTCATGAACTGCTTTGACTGGTGACAATATCATTATACAACAAAGTTAACATTTGATGTTTCAGATCATATGATAATGTCACTAAAGTATCAATTGCACAATATATAATGTAACCATTCTTCATTTTACTGTGACTCCCTGGGAATGCGGACTATTTCAATATCCAATACATGTTGTCAATGGTCATCTTGCCAGTTTGCTATTTGAAAGCTGTAACAGAATGATATAAACAAACCTTGTATGTTTATTTGTTCCAAAAAGGGAAAGTGCAAGACCTTATAACTCGAATCAGAACTTTGAAGGGCATATTTCAAGATATTTCAACTTCTTTTGAAAAAACGATGATTGCAGTAATTTTTTATGGCTCACAGCAAATTTCTCTCTTAGAAATATTTCACCTTCCTATATTTGTTTTGGTGATGTAGGCTATTAAAAAAGAGTGTGCACGAAAATTGCAAAAAAATAGTCATTTCCTTATCCTTGCTATTGTAGCCACTAATCAAAATTAGCTGTTGTTATTTATTATGGTTTTATTAGAAATTTTACTGCATACAGTACAACCCAAAATAAAGTACGATTACCCCAGCAGGAAGGAAGAATCAGCCACTACTTCTGAATCACTTCCTACTTTTACCTACTTGAAATTGCCTTTTAAAATTACATTAAAATCCCATTTTATCACCTGGTTGGCTGTGAATATCACTGTTTACAGTCAAAATATCAGGGCCTATACCCTTGTGGACAAATAGGTTTATTCAACATTTGGGAAACGTCTGACCACACATCCCATGCACATCTATCCAAACGTTACAAAACTACGTAATTTGTCGACACATTTCTCAGACGTTAATACGTATTTATAGACGTTGATATCTGACCCCCACGTAACATTCTAACGTTGTTCTGATCTATTAATAGCGTTTTCCCGCCATTTTGGAACCAGGTCAGGCCAACCGAAGCATTGCATTGTGGGATTGTCATCCCCGAAATCATGGCGGGTCGAGTGAAATCTTTTGAACTTCCCAAGTGTTTGGCTGAATACGAAGGATAATACAGTATGACAGCCATTATTAAGTGGTGAACAACAAGGATTAATATCTTGTGAACATATTTGAACAGTGTTTCGGACTGTATCAGTGATATTGTGTGGCAAAATCGCCATCGAAGTTGACCTATATGAGCACCTGGATTTACCTGAATTGGAGACAGTTGATCAGCTGATTGAGAGTTTTTGTGATCTAGTTGTGAACTGAATAGTAGACATATATACCTGGATTACCACAGGCAATAGCACAAGGAGTCAATGCATGGATTTACCTTGGAGTGCAAAGGATTCCATCCTTAATTTCGGCCTGGAAGGCCTGTAAAGTGAGCCAGGTAAGTGATATATTTTTTTTTTGTTGGTGGGCAAATCATTGTTGTTGTGATGGGGGGGGTGTTTTTTTTTTTTACATGGTCAGCCCATTGGCCTAGCGTTTTCATGCACCCAAATACGTGCATGGGTTTTTTTAAACCACATTATATTATTATTATTCAATTAATTTTGGTTTGGCATGGTCATCCAGTTAGGGTGGGGTGGGGGGGGGGGGCTTGGGTTTTGATTTGTTGAGATCTGCAAATATAAAGCAAAACATTAAAGCAGTACAAACAGAGCTATCCAAGAAGGAGGCTCCCAAAATTAATAGACTTTTCTTCCTCATTTTACTGAGCAGTCTACAAGTCCACTTAGGGACTATAATAAGATAAAATTATATAAAATAACACTTACCTTACATGGTGAAATTGAAGTTGTTACTGCAATTTTACCATGATAAAATTGGAACATTCTCGCATCTAGGACAGTTGCAGTGAGACGCCGTTAAACTTGGGTCTTATACAATTATCATATGTATCTTTGTGGGTGTGGAAAAAAATTAATTTTTTTTAAAACTAGGATAAACTTTCACATTTTTAAAAGTACATATGTGGATTTATTTGTGACTTATTGTCAACTTTTTCTTCATGGCTTCATCTAATCGTCAACAGCAAGCATCCTGTTGGAGTTTTTATAGTTACAAAGTTACCAGAGGGATTGGAATAGGTATGGAATAGATGGCGCTACAAGGCTCTCTGAGAATCAGGATCCTAGATTCTGCAACTTCGTGCAGACCTTCAACAAACCTTTGGCAGATACGTATGATCAGACGTTTGCCCTGTACATTACTTTCAAACGTTGTCCATACATCCATACATATCAAAAACACGTTGGAGAAACCTTGGAACTTACGTATTGCCAAATGTGTTACCATACCTTTGATAAACCTATGAATCAAAGGTATGGTCATACGTAGTAGTCTAAGGTTGTAAAAACCTCTCAAATGAATGTTCGACAAACCTATGAATCAAAGGTACGGTCATACGTAATTGTCAAACGTTCTTCAAACCTCTCAACCAAAGGTATGACTTACGAAATAGTGTAAGGTTTTAAAAACCTCTCAAATGAATGTTGGACAAACCTATGAATCAAAGGTATGGCCATACGTAATAGTAAAGCGTTCTTCAAACCTCTCAACCAAAGGCATTACTTACGTATGACTGACACGTTTAGCCAAACCTTACAACCAAACTGTCTTTCAACCTCTCAACCAAAGGTATGACTTACGTCGGACTCGAACGTTAGGCCAAACTATAAAACAAACTATATGCCAACCTCTCACTAAGGTTGCGACCTACGTTTAGTTTTCCATCTGAGTGCAACGTTTGGAAATTACCTTTGCCCTACCTTTGTCATAGGTTGTTTGGCCCAACGTTTGATTCTAACCAAAATAATTACGTAGGGAAAGGTTTGATTTACGTAGCTGCTCGGGAGGGTAATATTGTAAAAAATACCATCCTTCAAGGGCGATATTTTTTAACAATGGTTATGACATCACCAGCATTTCAGCTGCCTGATGATGTCACAAACCAAACAAGGGCCAGAATAATGGGATTGTGACTTCATGTCCATTGTTGCTCCATGGTGACGTCAAATTTTTGTAGTGGCAGAAAATAGTCCCTCTTCATAACTGAAAATTTGAGGTAAAACCAGGTGATAAAAACAAAACAACCACGCGTCAGGGCACTTCGTACAATATCACTCGCTATTGTGTGAATTAATATCACTCTCGCCCGGCCGGCTCGAGTGATATTAATTAACACAACAGCTTGTGATATTGTTACTCAGTGACCCTGACTTGGGTTGTTTTGATATATAAACAACTCCAATTCAAACTCAATCAACCCCATTCTGTTCGCTTTACTTGATATTTTGCACCTCAGTTAATTTCAGTTACATTGGTAGCTGTCTAAATAGAGTTCTTACTGTGGGCTAAGGTTGTTGCAAGGAGTCAAAGGGAGTTGTAGGGAGATTTGTGGTGGAGAGGAGAAAAGAGGGCAAAATAGGTAAACGGAGGACTTTTGACAGAAATTTTTTTCTTACTTTATTTTGGCTTGTACTGTACTCGACATTTTCAATCATATCTTATGGCAGCATCAATGCAGGGGTCAACAACCTATGACAAAATGTATGCTAAAACAGGGTGTCACTTTCTATAAATCAAGTTGAGCCTAACTCACATATTAATAAACATTACCATTAAAAAAGATCGGTGATAGTTTTTTCCAATTTCTGAAAAACAGCTTTTTTTTTACTTAAGAGGTTTTGCACTTTCACCATCGATATGTCAATTTCTTTTCGGAAAAGTCATTCAAGAATCATTGAATGCCCACCAATCAAACATGCACACTTGACGATTGTCAGGAGATTATGAGAGAGACTTATCAGTTTGTTTTCGCTTTGTGTGAATTGTAAACAAACTGAAGAACATGTTTTTAATTCACGGCTGCTTTATGAACACAAAAATTGAATGGATATCAGTCGCAAATGGGTGATTTTCTACCACACGTTATGTAGAGCCAAATTGCTCTTTTCTCTCATCCAATAAACTACTTAAGTGCAAATCCCTGTATTTATATACAGGCCCTTTACAGGGCTATTAAAAAATACTTAAGAGATTAAAGAACCCTATTTTTTGGAAAAATTCAATATAAATTACCATCTTCAGTTATTATTGGATGGACCTGTACACTAATTTATTTCAATACTCACCCCAATTACATTTTAGCAATCAAAAGAGAACTTAGTATCTCCTGTGCTCCATTCAACAAAGGCTATGAAAATTCTCCAACAAATGAAGACCTGTTACTTGTTAAACCCCCCGCCATCTCCTAGACCCTTTCCTGAAAAGGCGGTCCCGTATATATTTTTATGTTAACAAAGGGCATCCACTATGCAAATATCATGAAATATTGCCATTTGACTGTAAACTAATTTGTTGCATTGATGTCACATCAGATATGATTGAAAATGTTGACTTACATGGTTTTGCACTTACACTTAGTAAGGTGCAAAACCTTGTAACTCGACCATTTATCACATTTTAAAGCCACTTGCAGTATTCAATGTACCTTTAATTTATAGTTAAACAGTAAAAAATATACTTTGACCATGATGAATAACAACAGCTAATTTCACTTAGTGGCCACAATGGCAAAAATGAGGAAAATGACACTTGTTTCAAATTTTTGTGCGCGCTTTTTTTCAATAGCCTATATCACCACAATAAATATAGGGTGGTAAAAAAGTTTTAAAAAGGAAATTTCCTCTGAGCCATAAAAAACGTACCACAATCATAATTTTTCAAAAAAGGTTGAAATATCCTAAATATGTGCTTCAAAGTTCTGATTTGAGTTACGAGGTTTTGCACTTTCACTTTTTGGAACAAATCGACATACAAGGTTTGGTGAAACCATGGTTAAATCATTCTGTTACAGCTTCCAAAAATAGCAAAGAGGCAAGGTGACCAATTGACAACATGTACTGGATATTGAATTAGTCATTCCACTTAAAATCTAAAAATAGCAAAATTTTGACATACGAGGTTTTGCACTTTCACCATCGATAAATAATAGTGAATGCAGATTACCTTTGGATATCAAGAAAGAAGCTCTCCAAAAGATTGTAAACTAGGTTATTATTCATATCAAAGATAAAAAAGCTGTTATATCAGGTCTGCTGCCTTTCTATTTGCCATTCGCAATTCAACTAACCAGGACAATATTATGGTTAGTTCATGGACATGCCATGGCTCCCTTTCATGTGCATACAAGTACTGCACCTCTTTCAGTAAAAGGTAAGAACTGCCAAAATAGTAAAACTGTACAGTTTGGGAATAATAATGGGAATGCTTAAGAAGATTTGGAAGTCACACCCAAGGAGTTGTGGGTGCTTACCAAGCGGACAATGCATGTGAAGATCACATGATAAACACGGGGGAAAACTGGTGAACTTGACATAACTGAGAGTTATCACATGTTTTTGTTCATGTAAGAGAAACTCCCACATTTTTCACAGGACAACCACGTCACCCCTCCACCACTGAGTACAGTAACGATTGTTACCGTATCCTAAAATGGCTGGCACCAAAAACGTTGGTCTTGTGAACTGAGCTAAACAGCAGATTCTTTAAGTTAATACTGCATATTTTCACTGAAGACTAAGCTGAAATGATAGTGTAGTGTTCATACTACAAGCACAACACTTCAAATGTGCTGTAACTAAATTAGAAAAGATGCATTTAGCTTGTGAAATTTTGAATCGAGAGACGGTAACTGCACAAACGATTTCAAGAGTGAGAACGGTAACAATATTTGTTGGACACGGTAACTGTGCCTTGAACAAAATAATTTATCTCATCTTGTGCAGTTCCTGTGGCTCATTGCTTGCAGTATTTAGTCGGCATGTAAGCATTTTAACAGAAATCTGATGATATGACATTCCAACAGAACTGACAAATAGAAATGCAATACCAAAAGATAGGCTTACATAGATTTGGCTAGGAAAGCCCAATGGAAAGATAGTAAGGTGTGACATTTTTATTTGTGGTGCGAGAATGAAGATATGGCTAAAAG
The DNA here is from genome assembly GCA_026936325.1 of Platynereis dumerilii. Lineage (NCBI taxonomy): Eukaryota > Metazoa > Annelida > Polychaeta > Phyllodocida > Nereididae > Platynereis > Platynereis dumerilii. The sequence goes on along the minus strand of JAPTHN010000119.1, from coordinate 365,270 downwards.
TATTAAAGCTTTGTTTGGCAAAGGTTCACAAATGAAAAAAAAGTTGAACGAAGATTTTGATCCCATGATACATGCATCAGTGTGGTATTGCCTGTACAATGTACAACAACAAGGTGCGAAAATAAGCAGCGATATACATTGTAGAGCGAATCAAGCAAGCCAGTAGTACATGTGCTTTGTTTTGACTGTAATATAATGATTGGCATAGTTGTTATGAATAAAATTTCCTAAGAAAGCGACATAATGAGGATATGTTCAGTCTTTTAAAGCCTACAGTTGAAGACAAAATTAATAGGCCCCCTCTGGAAACTACTTTAATTCCATTTTCCTCCAAAATGGGGTGTCGCAGAGCTACCATATTTTCGCTTAAGGCCACACATAATCGATCTTTAGCTTCGCAGATCCTCTCAAGGCACTTTTACTACGGTCGGTCGGTAAGACAACAAAAAAAAAGGTGAAATTTTTTTTTTATAATGTCAAAAAAAAAAATTATTATTTATTTTTTCAATTTTTTTTCCATCGGCAGGAAATCTATGTGTAGGCGGGGCCGCGAAGCTAAGAATCAATTATGTGTGGCCTAAGCTGCATTGCTATGTTATTTCTAGTACCAAAGGTCTTTTTTTTCCAAAAATTTCAAAATTAATCGAGATTAGCAAAAAAAAAATAAACAAATTTTACTTGGGACAAAATTATTAGCCCCCTGAGGCTTACCACCTCTGGGTGTCGCCTGCCTGCTTTTAAATGCTTTATAACAGTCCAGGATATCAAATAGAGCTTTCAACTTATCTCAGACACACTATTAGTTTCCTTTCTTTCTTGAAATTCATTGTAGGCCCCCAAAATTGCTGTTCTCATGGCAAACACCATGACCGCATGCAAAAACTCACTTTTTTTCAAAAAGTATAAGACATATTTAGTTGCCCACCAGTGGAAAATAAAAACATAGGCTGCGCAGCAGCAAACCTTCAGCGAATAACACATTTAGAAGATTACAGTTACATCATAAAATTGGTGTGTTTACCAGATTCCGTATATTATAGGTATGCAACAGTGGTCGAGTAATGGCATTCTATTATCTGTTATTTGCCTGCTGCCGTGCGATCTACCTGTGTGCTTGCCAGGGTTTGTAAAAGCAGGGAAAGGCCTTATTATACTAATTTACTTAAATATTATGGTATGGTTTTATGCATGCACCAATTTTTTTCCGATCATTCAAAAAGTGTTAAATACAAGCCAAAAAGCACTGCTAAATTTTATAGGTGATACGTGTAGGAAATGGCATTGCTGTATATGCAATAGTGGGCACGTTTTGGCTCCTATAAGAAAATAAGTATTTTTAATATTTTTTCTCAATATTACAAAAATTATAGAATATGTATCAGTCAGACCATAAAAGGGCACAAGTAAACCACATAAGTCATATGTGTACCAAACTTTATCCATGTACATGCAATAGTGACCAAGTCTTGGGCCAGAAACCGAAAATATATTTTTACTCTTTTTTTTTCAATATTTCAAATAGCATTTAATATTTTCCACCAGACCTTTCAAAGGGCACAACTAGACCTTATAGGTCATGTGTGTACCAAACTGTATACATTTACATGCAATAGTGACCGTAGTCTCAGCCCAAAACACTAAAAAAATACATATTTTTCTATTTTCCAAATTGTTGCAAAAAGTATAGAATATCCATCAATGAGACCATCAAAAGGCACAACTAGACCATATAGGCCACATCTGTACCAAATTTCATAAGTGCACATGCAATAGTGACTGAGATTTGGCCCGGAAACGAACAAAAATAATTTATATATTTTCTCAATTATTTCAAAAGGTATAGATTATCTATCAATTAGACCATCAAAAGGCACAACTAGACCATACAGGCTATATGTGTACCAAATTTCATCCATGTACACTCAATAGAGGCCGAGTGCTGGCCCGGAAACGATCTATCCGCCCGCCGCCCGACCGCCCGCCCACCTGCCCGCCCGCCCGCCCGGCGGACGGACAACATTTTTACCCAAGTGATTACAATACCTTCTTCGAACTTCGTTCGCTGAAGGTAAAAATGTTTGGATCACTATGGATTTTAAAGGACATAATAATGACCCCAACTGCTCCTCTGATCGAATTTCACTGGTTTGCTAGCAAACTATTAAATGAGATAAAATGTTTTCTAAAATTTTTTACATCTGACAAGATTTTGGGATCCTTGAGCTCCAATGAAACATGATAGAACAGGTTTTGCCGAGCCTCATTAGTTGTCCATTCTAGTGAAAATCACAGGGCTCCACTCGGTGGTAGATGGGTTCCTCACCCAATGCAGAACATTCTGTTAATATGAAAAGGTCCTGTAACATTCTCTGAGACCATAATTATGACCATTAACCAGGGCCCTGTCATATTCAGGAGAAATGTAGTGTAATGACAGAAGAATATTTTTGATATGGAAATCCCAAGTTTGATGTGCAGCCAAGGACTTCAACAATCAAAATTAATGTTCAATGACGAGTCTCTGGATAAACCGATTTCCAGTGATACCACTTGGTCTCCCATTTAATTACTGTGTCTCCTTCCAATTTTCTAGAGTCTCAATGCGTGGGCCTTCACACCAAGAAACTCTATAAACTGTACAGTTACCGTCTCGTGGAGGAGTTTTGAAATACAGTTACCGTCTCTGAGCGTTATAGTTACCGTCTCTCGATTCGAAATTTCAAAGTCAGATTGTAAAAAACTACTGAATAAATCATCACAATATTTCGTATACCAGTGCCTCTTTGACAACAAAGAACCATTAGAGTGCTTTATTTCAATCATACATACACTGAAATCGTAATGTATTGGCATGTAATTCAGTCATGATTTTGATGTCCACCATTTTAGGATACGGCAACAATAGTTACCATACTCAGTGGTGGAGGGGTGCACGTGATGAATGCAATCAGATTATCACTTGATTATCTTCCAGACTAACTGAAAGTTATCATGTGTTTTTCTTCATGTGAAAAAACTACCCAACATTTTCATGGGTTAACCACGTTATGAATGTCATCAGATTATCACTTGACTATTTTCATGACATAACTGAGAGTTATCACATGCTTTTCTTCACGGGAAAGAACTCCCCCAAATTTTCATTGGATAACCATGTGATGAATGCCACGAGATTACCACGTGGCTATCTTCATGGCGTAGCTGTTAGTTATCACATGTTTTTGTTCATTTGAGGAATTTTTTCAAAATTGTTTCTAGTGTCTCATAGAGGAAAAATAACGTTATCCTTCATGCGCTAGTGCATCAGAGCCAATTTTTGGTGACTCAAAATGGACTAATAATCTGATGATTTAATGCAAATAAAAAATATTGGATATAAATTATCTGAATCTGAATCTGTATCATTTTGGAATGCTCACCAAGAATTTTGTGCGTGCATTGCAGTGCATGACTCATAGTATATGTATACAATACAATACAATACAATCCTGTACGCATACAGGCATGGTGATTGAGCTATCCAAGAGCTCTTCCCACTGTAATTTTCCATTTCCAGCACTACACAAGTGATCACATGGTCCTTTTGTGATATATGATTATGTCACTTTTGGGGATGTTCTTATCAGTTTGAATGGTGATTGATAATAGGTGTTTTTTCGCAGGTGTTTGTTATCTACAATTTTCTTTAAGTTTATGCACCTCCTTAGATAACAAGCCCACAAATAAGTTAGTTTAGTGAAAAGAGTGCAGTTTAGTTGATTTATAAAAAAACACAGAATTGTTTATCTCTGGAGCACGCTAAATTGGTCCATAGGATCATTATTGCAATACTCTTATTGTAAGTATTAATAAATGGTGGAGACCCCAATGAAGGCCCGAAGAACCGCTATGTAGGGGCCACCAGATGTAAGTAAGGTACATGAGAGGAGAGGCGGGAGGCAGCACAGACATTCTTAGGGTTCGACAACACAGTAAAAAAAACAAGCCAAACACTTGTTTACTTTTCCCATGAAATGTAAGTCACACAGATATCTATCAGTCGCTGTGTGAGTTGCTCTATCAGTCGCTCTGTTTGTCGCTTTGTCATATGAAACGATGTCCTGTCTTGGTGTGTCTGTGTCATTCAGTGTCACTGTCTGTTAATAAGTCCAAATACTGGGTAATCTATGTAAAAAGTACTAAAAATATCACTAAAAATAAAAAGCTGACATATAGGTAAATAACTTATGTTCTGTTACAGATATAGCAGTCATCAACATGACATGTTATATCATAGAGCTCTGTCAATCATTGCTTTTTTACACATAATTATTGAAACCTTCAAAACTGTGACTGTGAGTGTATATATTCCCCATCTTATTGAAAGTCAATTTTATATATTATGGCCTGTCTAGCAAAATGCCCATTAGTGAAATAAGTTTGCAATGCATTATTGTGAAGTGATTCTGTTAATGCTGGGAAATACTTTAAGGACCTCTGGTATTGAGAGTGAGGTGTACACTCCTGGGCAAAAAAAAATTGACCTTTATAGAATTTCATATTGTTTCAATACAAAATGGCAAGACCGATTTCTTGTCAGTCAATCAATAGCAATTTTATCTTAGTATGGAAATGCTTTTGCTTTTGACTTTTTATGTAAATGTAATAGTACAGAAAATCAGCAATGCAGAGGAGCCTTGGAAAGCAATGAAATATGAATGGAAAAAATGGACATTTTGCGGTGCAAAAAGTTGTCAAGAAGTGTAGCCAAAAGACTGTGCTGCTTAAAAATTCAAAATACAACACAATTCCACACTAAGATAATGTCGTTATTGATTGACTGACAGGAAATGATGCTTTGTTGCTGTGTATTTCCCATAAAAATCAAAGTATATTGAAATGACGTAAATTCTACGAAGGTCCATTTTTTTTGCCCAGGAGTGTAGGTGTTTAAATTTGAGAAGGCTGTAAAATTGTAAATGGCTAATTGTTGACATGCTCCTGTAGATGGCAGGGAGATGTTTGCTGGAGCGAGCCTGGAGGCCTGCCTGAGACCTTACAAAACAGGTAGGTACAGCCTGATTTTTCTCAGGAGGAATTCCTCCTGGTAGGTGCCATGTAGCCTACTAATAGGATCATGCAGGGCAATCAGAGATGTGTTATCAGATCAATGATAACATAAGGACAACCTGCCTGTTGCGTAAGTGCTGCCACCAGTGGGAAAATGGTTATGAGAAGTGGCTCCCTCTGTGGAGGAGTTAAATGTGAGAATATGCAGTTTCATGCACTCCTGTTGGGAGATCAGTGGTGGAGTAGGGAAACAGAAATGAGAGGGGAGTTACACCATTGTGGGCTCCCATCTGAAGTATGAGGCCAAAAAAGAAGGATAGGTGGATAGTTTGGGTGAGTGACATGCCTGTGGGAGGCGTATATAGCTGGCAACTGGGTTGATCATGTGACCTGAGGTTTAACTCAAATATTAGTGGGGATTGTATACATATACTATGAGTCATGCACTGCAATGCACGCACAAAATTCTTGGTGAGTGTTCCAAAATGATACAGATTCAGATTCAGATAATTTATATCCAATATTTTCTCATCAATGCAATACTCTTATTGTAAGTATTAATAAATGGTAGAGACGCCAATGAAGGCCAGAAGGACCGCTATGTAGGGGCCACCAGATGTAAGTAAGGTACATGAGAGGAGAGGTGGGAGGCAGCACAGACATTCATAGGAGTTCGACAACACAGTAAAAAAAACAAGCTAAACACTTGTTTACTTTTCCCATGAAATGTAAGTCACACAGATATCTATCAGTCGCTCTGTGAGTCGCTCTATCAGTCGCTCTGTTTGTCGCTTTGTCATATGAAACGATGTTGTCTTGGTGTGTCTGTGTCATTCAGTGTCACTGTCTGTTAATAAGTCCAAATACTGGGTAATCTATGTAAAAAGTACTAAAAATATCACTAAAAATAAAAAGCTGACATATAGGTAAATAACTTATGTTCTGTTACAGATATAGCAGTCATCAACATGACATGTTATATCATAGAGCTCTGTCAATCATTGCTTTTTTACACATAATTATTGAAACCTTCAAAACTATGACTGTGAGTGTATATATTCCCCATCTTATTGAAAGTCAATTTTATATATTATGGCCTGTCTAGCAAATTCATGTTTAATTCTTGGAATACATGTACTATAATCATTTATTCTTCTATTATAATGATCATGAACAGCATTTCCTTTTGAAAAGATACCTGAATGATTAAAATAATTTGGTAACCTTTTGTTTTCTAATTTATGACAAAACTTTAAGCAATGCAGTGCACAGATGTCTTGGCATTTTAAGGTTTTCAAATATTGAAACATGATACTGGTGTGGGAATTATATTAACTCTTAGTGATAGCTCTCAAAGCTTTCTTTTGTAGTGTTACTAATCTTGATATATTACGTCCCCAAAATGAGGACCCAAAATTCAGATGAGGTAAAATCAGAGAATTATAAATTGTAAAAAGAACTTGCTCAGGAATGGAATGTTTAAGTTTGTTTAGAATACCCACCTCCTTCGATATCTTCTTTGAAATGTGGCCAACATGAGATTTCCAATTGCGATTTTCATTCAACACAATTCCTAAATAAATTAAATTCCTTAACATATCCAATTGGTGCTTCATTTATCAAAATGTACGGATATTCAACAACCTTATTGGGCATGTGAAAAATCATGGCAAAAGTTTTCTTACAATTAAGTGACAATTTGTTTACTTTAAGCCAGATGTTAAATTTGTCAAGTTCAGTGGTTATATCTAAGCCTAAGTTATTGTCTGATAATCTAGCAACATTAAGAGTTGCACTTAAAGTTGTATCATCTGCATACATAATTATTATGAAAATACTATTTACTCTATGTGGATCAATGCGGTATATCATAAATAAAAGGTGTCCTAAAATTGACCCCTGCAGCACTCCTGTCTTTATCCTAAGCAATTCAGATCATGTATTTTTAAACTCAACATAATGATATCTATCAGTAAAATATTTATCCATTAATTTAATAGAAGTGTCATCAAAACCATAATAACTAAGCTTATTAATGAGAATAGAATACTCAGTAGTATCAAAAGCTTTTGATAAGTCTAGAAAAATGCTAATAGGACATTCACCATTATCTAATTCATAATATAACTTATCAAGATATTTTATTGCAGCTAATTCAGTTGACTGAAGTGTACCATATCCATATTGACCATCAAACAGCAAATTATTTTCATTGAAATATGGATATATTTGAGCAAACATAACTTTCTCAAAAACCTTAGAGAGACTAGACAAAATAGAAACAAGTCGGTAATTGCTAAACAGGAAGTTTTCGTCTTTTCTGAATAAAGGAACAACCTTAGCAATTTTTAATGGGTTTGGGAATATTCCGAGTGCAAGACATTGATTAATTATTACTGTCAATGCTCAAAAAATTTCATTTTGAACAATTATGGGAATTCATGTCTAAACCACATGAAGTTTTCGTTTACAAACTGCTGATAACCTTTTTCACATCTTCCCTTTTAATTGGAACAAAATTCAATTTTGAAAAAGTCGAAGTATTGAGACAATCCATATAACTTTTTCCTGTATGTATAATGATTAGATTTGCGAGCTTTGGACCAATGCTTGGTAAAGAATTGATTAATATTATTCGCTACCTTGGCAGGATCAGATATGCTGGCAGAGACAGTACCCAAGTTTTCCATGCCATAGCATCCTCCAGTGTTGGTGACCGCCGTATGACGATGAGTAATGAATGAAAAGACTGTGAGTCTAGGACATACGCTTTTAATTCAGGGATGTCCAGGGTCTTTCAGTTGTCCCAACACAGAAAACTGGATACAACCCGCCTCCATTTAGTATCCCAAGGCCTCGGACCAAATTGAGTTCCAGGAGTCGAACCCACGACCTCACAGCTAGACTGGTAGGGAAATCACGTGCCCTTAACCATTAGGCCTCCGGAACCTTCTTGATATGAGGTACACGTATAGGGGTCAGTCCTCTCATCCCCCAAAAATTTGGGAAAATTCCATAATTTGAGCAAGGAGTCTAAACAATTTGGGCAGATGATCAGATGATCATTATGAAAAGGGATGTGAAAAACAGAAGTAGGGCTCCAAAAATTGCCAAATATGACATCCATCTTCTCCGCCTAAATTTTTCGGTGTCTATAACTGAAAACCAGAGGGTGTTTATATAATGGTCAAATAAAGTTAAAACTTAAAACTTAAACTTAAAGGCAATGTGATATTTTACAAGTACTTATTTGAGTATATCTATAGCATCCAAGAGGGCTGTATGATGACACCTTTTATTCAATCTCATTACTTGTTTAATTATGGACCCTTGGGCAGAATTGGATAATTTAATATCACCCTTGTTGAGGTATAAGCCTACACTTTCCAATCCATATGTATAACAGGCTGGCTAATCCAATGGTTTTCCTGTGATAAGATTTGACTTCAGTTCTCACACCAGGGTGTACCATTCCAACTGATGTATATCAAAATATCTTGCATCTGCAAGCAGAAATCCTCTTCTCCATGCATTTATGTAAAATGTGACAACCTGCCCCGAGTGCTGAATTACAAAAAATTACAATGGAACATCAAGATTTTGAATGATCTAGATTCGCCCCTGCTGGACAATTTCCTTAAAGAAACGTTGATCTAACGAAGCATTTTACCTCAAATACACCTCCAGGTGGAATGATACCAGATTGCGTATTTTGTCAACATGTGATTTCGGGGTTATTACGTATGAATATATCGTAAATATTGGGTATATCTCCAACCTCCCTTCACTACGTACCCCCACGCTTGAAATACGCCTCTGGGGCAGCCAGGGCTGTCCACGATCTTGTGGATTAGCTTTATAATGGTCCAGGACACCTTATATTCCACCATAACACTGTATTTAACCATGGCCGATTGATTCTAGGATCTGCCTGGGATAAATTAACCCTTCAGATGGACTGTTGCGGATTTGTACGTTTCAAAATCACCCTGTCAATTGGCGATGTAAAACATGTGGATTTCTTGACAGCGCTTGTATTTCGGAATTAAACGGACTATATCTAGTGAAATATGGCCTGAAATGACTGATTCAAGGATGGATTCCATGTATAACATCGAGGAGAGATTGATATTCAAGTGTTACGGTGGAATACTCATCACCGACTTTAGATAAAATTTTACTTTACTTTACTTTACATTTACTTTACTTTTACTTTACTTTTAATACTTTACTTTTTTCTGGACCGATTGCTTGGGTGCACGATGTACATGAATTTGCCATCTCAACCAGCAAGCAGGGGGGCGCCGGTCAGGGGCGGAGCGCTCGGTTTCCCCAGGGGACTGCCGCATTGCTTCTCGTGGACCAGCCGCCCGACCAGGCTGCTGCCCCCTTGGATAAAAAAAAAATGAAATTAAATTAAATAAAGCCCTTGAACATTGGTCCTCAAATAAAGAATGTTCTCATCTGATTTAACTGCAGGATTTTTTTGGGGGCAGGAGGGGAATTTTCAACCTTTTTTTTTTGAGGTCGTGAGGGGCTAGGTGCTTGTTTGAGATCTGCAAAGAGTAAACATGAATTAAAACAGTGAAGAGAAGAGAAAAACAGAGAGAGATAGAGAGAGCAGAGCCAGGCATCAAGCACTGCCAAAATTAGCATACTTTTCTTCCTTGTTTTACCAAGCAGTCCACAGTTCATTTAACGACTACAATAAATAACAAAATTCACTTCTTCTTCTTCTTCTTCGTGGAAATTCTTCCTCTTTCTTCAGGAAAACCCCTATTGAAAGGGTATAACAGTCATTAAATAAACATGGATTGTAACTATCTAAATATTTACTACGCTACACTAAGCACCACCACTAATCTGAAATTATGCAGCCTTTGGCATAGGTCCGCGATCTCCCTGTTGACTTTAATGTCACAGTTTTTTGGGCCATTAAGCAATTCCTCCACCGTTTTTGGTTCAAATCCCAGCTTCTGTATGTAGTCAAGTTTCTTATGTCTTATGGGGGCACTTGCTCCGCACTTCCGCATGAAGTGAGCAGTATCTTCTATCTCTTCATTGCGGAGGGGAAACATCGCAGAAAGGGACTGCTTGGTCTTAACTTCCTTCTCTTGAAGTGGATAGCTTCGCACAAGGAGCCTCACTCTGGTATGCGCTGCCATCACTGTCCTTGAACTGGTAGTGCAGGTTGACCATACGGGATGTGCCTGAAAGCATCTTGCGTACTCGAGTGATATCACTCTGAGCGATGTTTTTTCAGTGCTCCAGAGGTTAGGTTCTTTATCCAGAAACTCCTAACAGCGTTGTCGACATACTCTTTCCAGGTATGCTTTTCCATGGTATCTGAAGGGTAATATTGATCTCTATGTTATACTTATGACATAGCTAAAGAGTTTCTTGAAACCAGCTGTATTTGTTATCTTGGGAGAATTGTTTTGTCCTTAATTGCTTTAATTTAGAATTGTCTTCTGCTCTGCAGACTGCTCCATCCATACTCAGGATCTTAATGTCAAGCTCTGCCTCGATAGGAACTTCTGCAAGCAGCAGATATACAGCCTCATTAGTTGTATTCCTCGGTAGCCCTTGCAGTTGTCTTAGCAGTTGCTTGTGGTAGATGTTTAATTCTTCCTTCTGTTTGGGTGACGGATTTGAGGCATCCAAGCCGTATACGCTGCCTTCCCAGTTATTATGCAACCATAATTTTGTCCCATTGAAATAGCATTGTAAATGGGAATGACCTGAATTCATTGCAAGATACTGTTGAAGTGCATAGGAGAAATTTGATTTTCTCTGGTGTGTGGGAGAGTTCTAAACCCTGGGAAAGCAGAGTATGAGGTTGATAGTGATTCCATAATTTGTCTTCCTGGCACAGAGCTTTTATTGCAAAAAGGTTGCCATTTCCATGTTATTTCATTGCAAGGGAATGATATCATTTGTGTACATGTAAAAACACCAATGTTTCAAATGATGATTATATTTTTCATTTGGTGTCAAGGGGTAAGTGTTCATGGTATTTTAAGATTAGTTTGATTAATTTTGGTTGGCAGAGGGTGCACTTTCATGAAATTGCATAATAATTGGGAACACAGCAAAACTTTATAATATGGCGTAACTCCTCATTGAGCAAACAGAATTGAACAAAATTTACAGAATATTTGCTCCATGGCACCACATCATTTTGCGTGGAGGATCTCCTTATAGTATTATTTATTTCTCTTTGAGATATGATAAAAAATAGTGGTCGCATAATAATTGGGAACGCGGTGTAAGAGCCGGGGGATTATGTAGGTTCTGAGTATATGTTTCGACGTGGCCGGGCTAATTCCATTTTGGCCATGCAAGACTGCACCCGTCAGTGCATACACCGTCTTCCTTGCTATGTTAATAAGGCGGCCAATGTCTGGGTGTATTCTCTCAGCTTTCCAGTCAAGACCCAAGTGGCCAAACATTTCTGCTTCAGACATAGTACCTTCTCCTAGTTCCCATCTGTGGCTCACTTGAGGCGAGTTTTTGATATAGTGAGTAACTGTATTCTTCTCTGGGTGTATGGTGTACTGATGTTGAGCCAAGCAGTTGTAGCAGAAGGTCAGCATAGCCTGCATGTCCTCTTCCCTATCCGCTATCAGCAAGATGTCGTCGGTGCAGGTGGGTGTTCCTATGTAAATGTTTCCCAGGTTCATCCCAATGGTGCTGCTCTTGAGGTCCTTCAGGAGGTCATTCACAACGAGCTTATATATACAGAGAGGTAGACATAACTGCGCCTTGTCTGACGCCTTTCTGTACTTTGAAGTTACGACTGTAGTTACCTTTCCATCTCACACATTACTTCGCATGGAATGGCATCAAGTACAGATTTCCTAAAATTTTCAACACTATGCCAGTTTCTTTCAAACAAAAAATATTCACACACAGTCAATTTGGTTTTAAGATTTATATAAAGAAACAAATAATAAAAAGTTATTCTACTATATGTTCCATTCCCAATTGCTATATTTGCAATTAAATGAAATCAGCTGATTCCATACTATTTTCACACTGCATCTCCAACGTACGGCTGGACTCCTCCTTTGGGTCAGTCAGCAGAAGCATATTAATATTAATAATCTTAATAACTTATAATATATATATTTTTTTCTCTCCTAGACCAGCCACTGTACCACTGCTTATTTTAATATAAATATTACAGGGCTCCTCCTCGATAGGGGCACTTCTTGCCTTAGAGGGGTCCCTGTGGCTCATTCTACTTTTTGTCATTAAATTACTATACTGCATAAATACTCAATATGTTATGTGATATACAAATAAAAAAAATCTGAATCTGAATCTGAATCTGAATCTACGTTTGCATACAGATCGTCCCAGAGGGACCATGTTCTTCCTTGCACTCCTTCTCTGTACAGTTTCTGTTTTAGTATGGCGTGGTTGACAATGTCAAATACCTTTTAGGCATCAAGGGGGGCAACATACAGGTTTTTCTTTTCCATTTCTGCTTCGGCAATTGCTTCGTGAAGTATTAGAGACGCCATTGATGGAGAGAGTCCATTGGTGAATCCAGGTCTGCAGCGGTGGGTTTCAGTAGTTCCTTGGTTTCATTCTGAATGAGATGTTCAATAATTTTGCCAATTAGTGCTGTAATTGTGATCCCCCTGTTGGCTATCTTTGCCTTTTTTTGGTAGCGGGATTTTGAATCCGGACTTACATGATGTAGGTGTTACTGCGTCCTGGAATATTCTGTTGACAATTTCAGTTAGTGTAGTTAGTGATTCTGTTGAAGCCAGAATTAGGTGTTCTACCATGATACCATCTTTGTCTGCCGCCTTGTTTCTATTTAGTTTCTTGATTGTCTGTTCAATGTCAAACACGGTGAATGTCAACGGTCGGCCTGGTTTGTCCCTGTTGTATCTTCTGATGGACTCCAATGCACTGTCATCCTCGTTTCTTTGCTGGTAATTCTCTTGTGCTGAAAGCCTTTCAAAGTATTCTGTCCAGACACCCAGTTGTTCTCTACTGCCGTAAACCAACTCTCCTTGCAGTTTCAGGATGAGGTCTGTTTTTGACGTGCTTCTGCTTTGTTTGATAAGCTTGTGAGACAGTTTAGAGTTTGATTCTGAAGCGTGCATCAGTTCATCCAGGAATGTGTTTCTTATTTGTGCTTCCTCTCTTTGTTGTTCTGCTCTCAGGTTCTTTCTGCTCCTGATTTTTTGCTGGTTCAGCGGATGTGTAGCACCTGGCCTGTTTGCTTGCTTCCATATCCAAAAGTCTTGTTTAGCTTTCTGGGATAGTTCCCTTATGACCGGGCTCCATGCCGCTTTTCTCCTCTTGCTGCGCCTGTTCCTTACATTCTTGGGCGGGTCACTTCTAGCAGCCATCGTTGCACATTTCATTGCAGCAGAGTATTGATGGCATCTTACCTTGTAAGGGATTAATACTTCAACTCTGAAGAGTTGGAAAAATCCCAATCCAAATTGGCCTGCTGGTAGGTGGCATTCAGTTGAAAGCAGGCTCAGTTCAACTCGGTCCTAACTCATTCTCTCTTGCTAGTTAATGGGTGAGCAGTAGGAGAGACGGGGCTGGTTGTCACAGGGGCAGGTTGTCACACTTTTTATTGCACTAAACGATGGAGTCACACAGCTCAAGCAATCATTCTTTATTGCTTTGATAACCCACTGGAGTCTTTTTGAAAAATCTTGACCCCTGGAAGGGAGTCTGGTAGGCACACGGTCTGTTAAAAATTTCCTGTCACAAAAAGTAATTTTTTACCTTCAACTTGCATGCAATGCTAGTCTTTATCAAATAGTTGTTGAAAAAGGTACAGTTAATACACTTACCATATAGACATTTCTTTAAATCATCATTAGAACAAATAGTGAAAATTTTGATAACAACGGCCTTGATCACCCGTTTTTGGAATTTTCATCAATCGGGGCAGGTTGTCACAAAAAGGCGGGGCAGGTTGTCACACTTTTTGGAGCTGGTTGTTAACCTATTAGGACTAGGCTTTTAAACCAAAAAACTAACAAAAATATAAATTTGTACTTTATACATGCTATTGATGACTGAAGATGTATGCAGATGTTGCATTGTGTTTAAATAAATTAATTGCAAATTTATATGTAAAATTTTCAAAAAAAATCGTAAAAATCCTACTCCAGATCAGAATGCTTTCCTGCTGATTGGTAAGCTTTCATTTGTAGCACCCTTGTACACAGTAGCATGTTTTTTAAGGGCTTCACTGGGCAAGTAAAGGATTCCTCATATGTCTATTGAGGTCACACTATCCAAAACAAAACTCTTAGTCGCTTGTCTTTACAAAAATCCACGCATCACTGATGCTGACATTGAAAATGAAATTTCTTCTCTTATTGACTGCATAACCATCAGCTATGACAGATATGTCCTTATTGGTGATCTGAACTATGATATGAATGACAATACAAATGAACATTGTCTTCACGATATCTGTCACTTATACGATCTCCATAATGTTATATCGCAGCCCACATGCTTCAAGACAAATAGGGGTACTCTGCTCGATGTGGTTCTTGTTCCTGACCGTAGAACCATACAAACCTCTGGTGTTGTCGACACGGGCCTCAGCGACTATCATCGACTTGTGTATGTGTTTTTCAAAGCACATGCCCCAAAACATGTTACACGTCAAGTAACATACAGATCCTTCAAAACGTTAGACAGTGCAAAGTACTTGAGCGACCTTCAGGCTGCTCCCTTCCATGTTGCGGACATCTTCAGCGATGTCGATGACAAGTACTTTTTCATCAACAAACTGTTCACTGATATCACTGATGATCACATTCCTCTTAAAACCAGGAAAACAAAGAGCAATTCACCCCCTTTTATGAATAGCAATCTACGTAAGGCTTGCATGAGAAAAGCACAGCTTCGACATCGTTACCAGAAACAACCGACAAATCAAAACTGGGAGGCATACAGGGCCCAACGCAATCTCACAAGCAAAATTAAAAGGAAGTCAATCAGGACATACTTCCATGAGAGGTGTAATAACGCCTCAGATGCTCAGACTTTCTGGAACACTGTTCGCCCATATTACTCATCAAAAGTAATATCGTCCCAAAACATACAACTTCTGGATAGTGAAAATCTCATTAGCGCACCAAAAGAAGTTGCAAATGTCATGAACGATTATTATACAAACATTTGCTCCGAGATAGGAGAACAAATTGACAATACCTCTCTTGAACTGTCTGATTCACAATTCATTGACTTCAGTAATGCTAAGTTTGCAAATCATTCTAGCATCAGTGAAATAAACAGTCGATGTACAGCAACTGATTTCACTTTTGAATCAGTTAAACCATCATGTGTATTGAAAATTCTGAAGAATCTTGACACAAAGAAGGCTACAGGCTTCGATGGTATCTCTCCAAGGATACTCAAAATTGCTGCTGAGGCTGTTTCAGCTCCAATATCGTCAATTATAAATTCATCGATATCAACTTCTCAATTCCCAGCAGACTGTAAAAAAGCTGAAATCGGTCCCGTTCATAAAAAAGACTCTCTCCTCTCCAAGAAAAACTACCGCCCTGTCAGCGTTCTGACTAGCATTTCCAAAGTTATGGAAAAATGCCTGAACAACCAACTACTATCATTCTGCAGTGATATATTATCACCCTTCATTTCTGCATACCGAAAGGGCTACAGCTGCCAATACACCTTGATGCAACTGTGTGAGACTATGAGAGCTGCTCTGGACAAAAAGGAAGTCATTGGATTGGTCCTAATGGACCTTTCCAAGGCCTTTGATTCACTTCCTCATGATCTCATCGCGGCCAAATTAGGAGCATATGGGATGCAGCCGGCTGCTGTAAAGCTCCTGATTAGCTATCTGCGTAACAGATGGCAGCGAGTCAAAGTTGGTCCAGAGAGATCAGACTGGCAGAGAGTACTTAAAGGTGTACCACAGGGGTCTATATTGGGTCCCTGTATCTTTAACATCTTCCTTAATGACTTTGTGTTTTTCCTTGACTCACCGCCCATAAACTACGCTGATGACAACACAATTTGCTCAGTTGGCAAAACTGTTGCAGACTGTTTGCAAAAATGTAAAAATGAAATTCAGCGCTCTGTTTTGTGGTTCCGCAATAACCAAATGCAGGCCAACCCTGGAAAATTCCAATTTCTCCATACCAGTAAGGACAATAATGTGTCATTAACATGCAATGAACTCACAATTGACTCTGAAACTCAGGTTAAACTACTTGGTGTGAACATCGATAAGGACTTAAAGTTCACAGCACATGTCAGTGTTGTAATGCGAAAATGTGCCAGACAACTCAATGTACTTAAAAGAAAATCCAGGTTATTGAATACAAAGACTAAGTTATTAATCTATCATGCCTTTATTGAAGCAAACTTCAGTCACTGTCCGCTTGTCTGGACTAACAGAAATCGTACTGATATGAAACGGTTAGAAAATATCAACAAAAGGGCTCTCCGTTTAGTATTTGGTAAAAACTTCTCATATACAGAACTCTTATCAAAGGCAAAGACTTGTAGCCTTGAAGTGAGGTGGAAAAGACAGTTGGTCACAGAGGTCTACAAGGCTCTAAATGGTTTGGCTCCGCCATACATCTGTGATATTTTTAAACAAAAGACCGCTGCTTACAATCTCAGAGCCATTAAAATTAGTCAGCCTCGTTTTTATACTCAAGCACATGGTTTTTATTCCCTCAGACATGAAGGAACTCGTTTGTGGAACAGTTTACCACCTCACTGCCAGAACTGTAATGATCTCAATGCTTTTAAACGTGAAATGTGTAAATATATTCTCTAATTTTATTTGCTACTACAAACTGTTGTTTTTAACCTTGTCCCAATTTTAGATAATTGATTTCTTTTACATGTTCTGGTTTTATATGTCATTTTACCTTTTTGTCAAAGTTTTTTATCTTTCCCCGTTTTACATTCTGTTTATTTGTTATTTCTAGTCGGCTGTACAAGTACCTTGTGGACTTATGTTTTTGTTTTCAACCCGACTTTAAATAAATATTTCTTCTTCTTCTTCTTCTTCTTCTTCTTCTTCTCCAAAATAACTTTTCTTGGTCAAGATCTGCCCTACAGAGTTCAACTTCCTGCATTCGAGCTCATAACCAAAAGTGTGACAACCTGCCCGAGAGTGTGACAACCTGCCCCGAAAATGTGACAACCTGGCCGGGCTGGCCCGAGTTCTGAATTAAAAAAAATGTCCAATAGGACATCAAGATTTTGAATGATATAGGTATATAGTCACCTGATAGGTTTAAGTCACTCCCCTTTTGCCATTCATACAGAATGGCAGTGCTCCTGCATGCTTTATATAGAAATAGTAGCATGTTTAAGTTTTACACACTGTGACAACCTGCCCCTGTGACAACCAGCCCGGTCTCCCCTACTTCTGAATTTTTTTGGCCAATCTAATTTTTCACATTTTAACGATATATATTGGGAATTTTTTTCAACGGGTGCCTATTATCTCTTTATGGCTTCATTCAATCATCACCAGCAAGGATCCTGTTGGAGTTTTTATAATCTCAAAGCTACAAGATAGATTAGAATAGGTTTGGAATAGATGGCGCTACACGGCTCTCTGACACTCAGGATCCTAGGTTCTGCAACTTCGCACGAACCTTCAACAAACCTTTGACAGATGCGTATGATCAGATGTTTGCCCTGAGAATTTCATTCAAACATTGTCTATGCATATCAAAAGAAATGTTAGAGAAATCCCTGAGCTTGCATATGGCCAAACGTGTGACCATACCTTTGATAAACCTATGAATCAAAGGTATGTTCATACGTAATAATCTAAGGTTGTAAAAACCTCATAAATAAAGGTTTGACGTACATGTGACTCAAACGTTTGGCCAAACATTATAACCAAACGTTCCGCAAACCTCTCAACCAAAGGTATGACTTACGTGTGACTAAAACGTTTGGCCAAACAATACAACCAACCGTTCTTCAAACCTGTCAACCAAAGGCATGACTTACGTATGACTATATTACAAACTATCTGCCAACTTCTTGCTGTGGTTGCTACCAACGTTTGTTTTTACATCAAAGTCCAACGTTCGGAAATTACCTTTGACATACCTTTGTCGTATACGTTGTTTGGCCAAACGTTCTATTCTAAACCAAAATATTACGTAATGATACCTCCGGATTGCCTACCTGTCCGGGAGGTGCCTATGTATTCACCTGATAGATTAAAGTCACTCCCTTTTGACATTCATATAGTAGCAGCGCTCCAGCCTGTTTTAATAGAAACAGTAGCTTGTTTATGTTTCACACACATGACAACCTGCCCCTGAGACAACCAGCCTCGGTCTCCTCTTGTTCTTGTTTTGCGTTGTATTTCTATTTGATTACACATATCTGTTTTGATATGAGGAATCGAGGATGTCAATAAAATATTATGTATCTATATATATATATATATATATATATATATATATATATATTATAATACTGTCCTCTTTATGGGATATATATATACTATATATACATTCAAACTAAATGCTAATGAGATGCAAATGAGGTCATACCAAGTCCACGGATGGTTGTCACCTAAAAGCTCCCTCCGCAGGCCTGTCCTTCCCCTTTACCCTTCATCTACCCTTCTTTCACCGTCGTCTTCTTCTGATGACATCATAAATTGCTGTTTTCTTTGCTGTTTAATGCTGTTTCAGCTGTTTGTGTGTCAAATCAAAGGTAGTTCCTTCAGCCTCCACCACAGCTACTGGATCAGAAATTTCCGCCCCCCCCCCCCAAAAAATGTTATGCCAGATGGCAGCACTGTCAAACCCAAATGTTTTCTGGCGTTCTCCATTCTCTCATCTGCTTCGACCAAGCGACAAATAACTTCCTCTTTACAAAGCGTAGCATGCTCTTGACTGTCTCATTTCTAATTCTTCTTCTTCTTAAGTCGTGCACCGTCCCGGGTCGCCGGGTTAGCTCTACCTGTTTCCAGGGAGCAGCACATGTAAGTATCGGGCGTTTACTTGTATCTCGTCGTTTATTTGTCTACTTACTCTGTTCTATATTTCTTAGAGTTTTATATATTTATTTATTTATTTATATGTAGGTTTTTTTTATTCTGTGCTGTTTAGCATTTCCATTATAGTGTTTTTTTCTTGTGCTGTTTTCTTCTGGAGTCGTTTACTTTGAGTGAATAGTAACTGTTTGGTGATCCTTATATTTTGTTGTTTTGTATTTTCACATTGGTTGAATATGTGTTCTTGGGTCTCTGGGTATTGTTTGCACAGCCGGCATGTCTGGTCTGGGTATTTGTTCTTATAGTTTTCCTTGATATCTAACATTCTTGTTCTTGCTTTGAATATTAGGCTGTTTCCATTCTTGTTAAGTTGTTTGTATATGTTGCATTTTCTGCGCCTATACATCCTTCTGTTAGGTACTGTATCTTGCTTTTGTTCGTCTCATTGAACAGTTGTTCTCTGAATTTTTCATGTGTATTTTTTCTGATGTGTTTTTTTGCTTTCTTTGGTTTCATCCTAAGGAGTGCTCTTGGTACAATGTTATATTTCTCCATTGTGGTCTTTATTTCGTTCTCCCATTTTGTGGTTGGTTCGCTTATCAGTTTTCTTGTTAGGTTTGGGGCCCTCTTTATTCTGTAGTACATGTTTATTTTCCTTTTGTCTATTATTCTAGGTATATCCAGTAGGTTTGATTCGATGTATAGGGCCTCCCTAGGTGTGCTGTGATCAGTATTCTCCTTATGATGTTGTCTAGCAGTCTCTCTAGTTGTTTTCCTTCAGTTTTCGTTGGTTCCCATGCTTCGCTGCCATACGTTATGACTGGTATTATGCATGTTTCAGTAAGTTTCCATATTATGTTCATTTCTATCTTGTTGAACTCTTCATTTCCCAATAGACTTATTATTGTTTTGGTATGCTGCTTCCGTTTTTGCATTTATGTTTTTTATTTGGTCTTTTAGATTGTTTTCGGTATTATACGTTATTCCTAAGTATTTGTAGGTGTTGGTATAGCTAAGTTCCATTTCTCCCAATTTCAATTTCACTTTTTTCTCCTTTGGTTTTCCTATTTTCAGTATATTGGATTTGTTTTGGCCGAATACTATATGGTACTTTTTTGCTACGTGGTTGGTTATTTCAAGTAGTTGTTTCATTGTTTCGGGCGTGTTTGTTATTAGGGCTACGTCATCCATCCACAGTAGTACTCTTATGTCTGGTTGTTGCTCTTGGTCTCCCACTGTTGTTTATTTTCTATTTCTTTAGCTATTTCATCCATTAGTAGTGCATATTGGATTACTGACAATACTCCTGTATGCTGTCTTTTATTGACATTGTTCTGGTTGGACCATGCTTGGTTATGATACTGGCTGCTAGGTTTTTGTTCAGTTTGTTTATTACTTTCCATAGTTTGTCCTTGGCTCCTTCCTTATGCATCACGTACATTATTGCTTTGTTCCATGCCTTGTCGTAAGCTTTTTCTCTGTCTAGGAATGCAATATATGTTGGTTTCTTCTGTTTTTTATTGTTGTTTATCATTAGGTTTAGTATGGTTAGGTGGTCTGTTGTAGATCTTCCTTTCCTGCCTCCTGCTTGTGCATCCGTCATTTTTATAACTTCTTGGGTTTTAATGTTGATTATTCTTTCATATAGTTTTCCCATGTTGCTGCTCAGTGTAATGCCTCGTTCTGATGAGCATTTCCCTTTGGTCCCTTTTCCTTTGTAGAGTCTTGTAATGTCGCTGCTTTGCCATTGGTCTGGGATTGTTTCCTTCGTTGTTATATCT
Source organism: Platynereis dumerilii (assembly GCA_026936325.1). Classification (NCBI taxonomy): domain Eukaryota; kingdom Metazoa; phylum Annelida; class Polychaeta; order Phyllodocida; family Nereididae; genus Platynereis; species Platynereis dumerilii. The sequence continues at coordinate 344,426 of JAPTHN010000119.1, read as the reverse complement.
TTGTATGTTCCCAATAGCCTCTTCCTGTTTTCTTGGTTTAGTGCTATTATTGCTTCGTTTGGTATATCGTCAGGTCCAGGCGCTTTTCTCCTTTTTAGACTCTTGATTGCTTGTTTTAGTTCTTTCCTATTTATTTGAATTTCATCTTTTGTTTGCATTTGTTTGAGTGCGTAGTATGTGTTCTCTATGGTTTCTGTCCAGTTTCTGTATTCAGGTGTTTCTTCTCTTGCTTGGTATAGGCCTTCGAAGTATTGGGCTATATATTCTTTTGCCTCCTCTGGATTTGTCATTGTTTGATTTTCTTCTGTTATTAAATCATATTCTTCCTGTGGTTTCTTCAGTAGCTTGTTCCTTATTTTCCAGAATTTCTTGGATTTCACCCCTCCTTCCTTGATTAGTTCCTTACTTATCTTCTTTGTTCTTTCCGTTTGTTCTTCTTCTATGATTTTTCGCAGTTTCATTCTCTCGTTCAGGAATTTTTGGTACACTTCGTTTTTGTTTGTTCCGTTTTCTCTACATTCTTTGTTGAATTGTTTTTTTTTATCCTTTTTGTTTTTCTTTTTGGTCCCTTGTTTTATTGTTGAGACACTGTTTCTTCCCAGTTGTAATTGTTCTGTTTCCTACTGTTTCTTCCAGGGCTGTTAGCATTCGTTTCTCCAGTGTATTGTATGTAGTATCTTATGTTTCGTCTTCAGTGTATTGTTGGGCTAGGTGTTCTTCGTCTATATGTATTCTGTGCTTGTTGTTCATTAGTTCTTGGGTCGTCAGGATGTAGTCAATTATTGAGCGTTCATTTGCGTTCTTTCTGTTGACTCTTGTCCATTGTCCATTGTCCTTTATTCGTTATCGTTGATATGGGGTTTAGATTGGTGTTTTCCAGCATTTCTTTCATAATCTTTCCGTTTCGGCTCTCGTATTGCATTACGTTCTCATTTACTATTTCTATTTTTGCATTAAAGTCACCTATAAGTATTACGTTTCCTTCCTTCTTTCTTCTTAAGACTTCCGTTGTGATGTTTGAGTATTCTTCTTGTACTATCTCCCTTGTTTCATTTTCTTGTTTCCCGTAGTAAAGTCCTAGGTGTATTATTTGGGTTCCCGTCTTTATCTTTGTCCATATTATCTCAATCTTGTTTGGGTTACATTGTTGTTCTTCTTGGACGTTATTTGCTATATCGTTTCGGGCTGCGATGGCTATTCCTCCTGCTTTGTTTGGTTTGTACGACGCTATTCATTTATATCCTTCAATTGGTTGGGGCTTTTGTTTCGACTATGGTTACTATGTGCGGTTAGTCTTCCTTCAGTATATTTTTTAAACTTGTGTGTAGTTTTGATGTTATTCCATTTATATTACTATACCATATCTTTAGTTGTTTAAATTTATTATGCTTTTTCCTAGTTCTGCCGGGCTTATGTCTAGTTATACTTACATTATTGTTGCCTCATCTTCCTTCATGCATTGTTTGTTCATCTTGTTTTTCTGAGGTCCCTTTTCTGTATTCGGCTTGTAGTTTTCTTCTTCGTTGGTCGGTCCGCCTGGGGCTGCCTTCTGGTTCGTTTCTTCTTTGGGGAGCTGGAATAGAGACATGGTTATATTCTTTGTTTCGGCCGGTGTTGTTATAAATTGCATCCATTCTTACCTTGTTGTTTTCTTGGTTTGCTTCTGGTTTTTCGTTTGCCGTTTGGTGGTGTGATTGTTTGTTGCCATAGTTGTTTCCGTTTTCATTATTTCGATGCGTGCTTGTTTTCTTCATACTTACGTGGTTATATTCTTGTGCCTTGTTTTCTTTGTCTGTTATTTTTGCTTCTGTGTCTACTTCTTGGTGTCTACTTTCTTTTGCATAGTTTGTGTTGTTGTTGTCTAGTCTTCCGGTATCATCTCGTTCTTCTTGGGTGTCTTGGTCATTGTCTGAAAGTAAACAAGGGTTATTTATATTTTTTAAGTAATTGAAGTGACTTATCTTGTTTCTTTTCATATTCGTTTACTTTTTGGGGGTGTTTTTCCTTACCTTGTTTTGTTTAGTAGTCTGAGTCGCTTCTTCTCGTTGGTGACCTGCTACTATGTGTATGTCGTACGTTTCTTCCATCTCTGCCTTTCTTCTCCCACCTGTGCCTATTAGTCTGCCTAGGTATTGTGGATGCATGCTGAGTATTGTCTTGGTGTTGTTGATAACGACTGAGTTTGGCATTAGGTTGTCTCGTATGTCTTTCGCTATTTTCTCTGCGCCTGTATCCGTGAGGTGATATCCATCTGTTGCTACGTCGTCTCTCATTATTGATGTTATAATCCTGCTTAGTCGTATTGTATGTTTTCCTTGGTTTCTCAGTGTATGGTTGCAGTTCTCCCACTCTCTCTCTATATCTTGCCTTGTCTTGTTGATCATTGGCGGGATTTCACATATCTTTATTTGAGTGCCTGTTCTTCGCGTGATTTTCTTCGCCATTTCTATTAGTTTTTCTGCTGTGTTCTTTCCTTCTTCGCCTCTTTGTATATTATTTGTTCCTATTGCTATCACTACTTGGTCGCTCCTTGTCATCTTGTGTTCGTTCTGGGTTGTCTTGTACTGCTCTTGTAGGTCTTCGATTACTCTGATGCCTTGTATTTCATATATCTTTTTGTCTTGTGCCAATCTTCTTAGGTGCTCGACTATTTTCGGTCCATTGGAGTCAGCAATAATAGTGATCCTCGCCTTGTGTCTAGTCGTCTCTTCTATCCTTTCTCTCTTTGTTGGTGGTTGTCTATGTGGAGATGATGTCGCCGATGGTCCTGGAGTTCTGAATTCTTTTGCTTCTCTGTGTCGTTTTGTCAGGTTGATTCTTGTTTGTCCTTCTTCTGGGCTAGTCGTTACTTCCTTACTTGTTGATGGTCTCGGTTCACTTTCTTGTCTTCTTGCTGGTCTAGGTTCTTCTTCGTGTCTTCCTTCTCGTTCTTTTCTTTTTAGCTCTTCTAGTTGTTGTAGAAGTTTTGTTGCCAACTCTGCGGATGTTGTTGTTGTCTCGTTTTCCTTTCATTCTTCTCGCTTCTCAGCTTGTTCCTCCTTTTTTTTCCTTCTGCGATCTCTTTCTCTCTTGTATAGCTCCTGGAGGTGTGCTTCTTGGTCGTTGTTTCGTGATTGTAGGTCGTCTACATATCCTTGGTAGTTCTCAATTTCGCCTGCCGCTTCTTCGTTTTCCTCTTGTGCCTGGTTCAGGAGTTTCTCTAGTTGTCTTACTTCTTCCTGGTGTCTTGCCTTCAGTTTCTTGTGCTCTTCTTTTAGTTTGTGATGGTCTTCTTTTGTGGCTTGGTCTATCTGTGTTTGTGCTTCTTTTTTTACCTTTTCAAGTTCTATCTTCAGTTCCTGTATTTGTCTCTTCAGTGCATTGTTTTCGTTCTCCTGGGCCTTGTTTCTGTTTTCCAGTGTCTTGTTCGCTTTTTCCAGTGCCTTATTCTCGCTCTCAAGGTTTATTTCGTTGGCACAGTATGCCATGATTCTGTCGTTAAGGTTGTCTATCTCCTTTGCCTGGTTGAGCTTGGGTTGTTCTTCACTGCTTTGTGTTATTTCTTCTAGTTGTTCCTTTAGGTCGTTTATTTCCAAGTTTTTCATGTTGATGGTTTTTCTTAGTTCTTGCAGGCGCTCTTCTATCATCGGTTGTTGTTGCTTGGTCTTCTTATATTTTTTTGGTTGTGGTTTCTTCTGGCTGTCCTTCTCTGTTTCTCCTTTCGATAGCTTTAGATAGTCGACACTTGTTCTTTGTCTTGTATTGTAGCTCTTTCTCTCGTCTTGCATGGCTCCTGATTCTTCTAGTTGTTCTTCTGTGCCTGTTTGTTGCCTGTTTACTGTTTGGTCTTCGTTCTGTTGTTGACTGCTTGGTTCTTGGCTTTCGTATTCGGTGATGTCTTGTGTCTGGAAAAAAGAAAATACAATCTTGTTACCTGATGACATAATCTTGTTATCTGTTATTTCTCTAAATAAGTTGTTTACATTGTTATGTTTGTCGTCTGTTGGTTTGTTTACTTCTGTTGTCTGGTTTGTCAGTGAGTTATTTTTCCGTGAGTCATTTGAGGTATTTGTATTATTTTCGCTGTTTGCATTTTTTTCACTGTTTGCGTTTTTTTCCCTATTTCCATCATCTGTTTCTGCTGGTATGTTTACTTTCTCTATGTTACGTTCGAGTGTTTTTCAGTTGTTTTTTTTCTCATCTTCTCTTGAAAAATTAAAATCACTCACCTCCATTTTCTCTGTGGTTCCTAGGTTTTTCATAGATTTGTGTATCGACTCATTACTTGTTTCTAGTAGTTGTACTGCATCGTTGGTTTCCACTGTGTTGTTTTCCTTGTAGCTTTCTGATGTGTCACTGTGTGTGTTTATCATTAGTCTGTCTACTTGTTGATGTCTGGGTCGAATGTCTATCGCACCTGGAGCATGCATTCCTCCCTCATTGGTATTCATGGTAGTTTTTGCATAGTTCTCTGTTGTGCCTAGTGTTGTGTCTACTTCATTTTGTTTTTCTTCATTACTTTTCGCGCCACATTCTTCTGTCTTGTCCTCCATCTTGGATTTTGCCTTGTGCCTCCTTCGCCTTTTTTTCAATTTTAGGAGTAGCGTAAGGGTCACCATGATTCGGAATTTGATTCCCTATAATGTCATTATTATGACCGCGGCCAGCCGCTGGCGCGGTCATTTTGCTTTTACCCCCGTATTGTACCATTTAACTCACATTTTTGGGGATGGATATAACAAGTTACACTCAATGTACAATCATGAAAGTTGCTATATAAACATAACTTTACATTCTACAATCAACCCCTGAAGACCAGGATGATCCAAGGGGTCTTTCATACCTTTCTGAGATTCATGATTTTTCAGTGAAACACCCCACCTTATTGTTATTTTGGCTGTGTGAATGTTGTTTTCGTGATTTTTGGCACTGTGCCAGATTAGACCTGCTTGGACCACTTGACTGCTGGGGGATGTCTCAAAAGCAGCCAAACTCTTATTGATCGCCTTTAGGCTGATCTCTGTTTTTACGCGGTCACATGGCGGGATTTCATGTGTCGGAGGGTGTCGGAGGATTTATGTGGCGGAGTCGTAGACAAAGGTAATCAATGATGGCAGTCAATGATGGCAGTCAATGATGGCAGTCAATGATGGCAGTCAATGATGGCAGTCAATGATGGCAATCAATGATGGCAATCAATGATGGCAATCAATGATGGCAATCAATGATGGCAATCAATGATGGCAATCAATGATGGCAATCAATGATGGCAATCAATGATGATGATAGATAGATAGATAGATAGATAGATAGATAGATAGATAGATAGATAGATAAGGTATCTACTAAGGATAAGGGGGCGACCATTTAATATCTCCTAAGAATAAGGGGGCAACCATTTAATATCTACTAAGGTGCTAAGATAACAAAAGTACATGCATGAATGAACCAAGGGGGCAACCATTTAATATCTACAAAGCAATGATGATAGATATACATAGATAGATACATAGATAGATAGATAGATAGATAGATAGGATAAGGGGGCGACCATTTAATATATACCATTATTACTAAGAATGTATGAACCAAGGGGGCAACCATTTAATATCTACTAAGCAATGCTGATAGATATACATAGATAGATAGATAGATAGATAGATAGATAGGATAAGGGGGCGATCATTTAATATATACTAAAGAGTGGGCGACCATTATTACTAAGAATAAGGGGGCAACCATTTAATATCTACTAAACCCACTGCGGACATGGGGACATACCCCCGCGGACATGGGGACATGCCCCCCGGGGACATGGGGACATGCCCCCCGGACATGGGGACATGCCCCCGGGGACATGGGGGCATGCCCCCGCGGACATACATGGGGACATACCCCCGGGGCCATGGGGACATACCCCTGGGGACATACCCCCAGGGACATGGGGACATACCCCCGGGGCCATGGGGACATATCCCCGGGGACATGGGGACATGCCCCCGGGGACATGGGGACATGCCCCTGGGGACATGGGGACATGCCCCCTGGGACATGGGGACATACCCCCGGGATATACCCCCAGGGACATGGGGACATACCCCCGGGGACATGGGGACATGCCCCCGGGACATGGGGACATGCCCCGGGTCCATGTGGACATACCCCCAGGGACATGGGGGCATACCCCAGGGGACATATCCCCGGGGCCATGGGGACATACCCCTGGGACATGGGGACATGCCCCCGGGGACATGGTGACATGCCCCCGGGGACATGCCCCGGGGACATGGGGACATGCCCCTGGGAACATGCCCCGGCGGACACGGGGACTTGCCCCCGCGGATACGGGGACATGCCCCCGCGGACACGGGGCCATGCCCCCGCGGACACATAACTGCACTGCATCACTGCCTTGCATTACAACACTGCAGTCTGCATTGCAGCTCTGTGTTAGTGCACTGCATCACAGAACCTCATTACTGCAATGCATTACAGCACTGCAGTACAACACTTCATTACTGCACTGTATTTCAACAGTGCTTTTTTGCACTGCATAACTGCACTGCATTACAGACCGCATCACAGCACTGCTTACACTGCATAACTGCACTGCATAACTGCACTGCATTACTGCATGCTTTGCATCACTGTATTACAGCACTGCATTACAGCACTGCATTACACTGCATTATTGTACTGCATTACATCACTGCCTCACTGCATTACTTTACAACAGAATTACAACAATGAATCATTGCGCTGCATTACAGCAACGTGTTATTGGACTGCTTTCTGTATTCTGCATTAAAGCACTGCACTACAACACTGCATTACAGCACTGTATTACAGCACTATATAACAGCACTGCATTACAGCACTGCATTACAGCGCTGCGTTACAGCACTGCATTAAAGCACTACATTACATTAAAGGTCAGACGGCAGGTCGGTTGGCTTACTTTTCATGACAGTTTACTGACATGGGCGAGTCTATACCAAAGGGTGTTCATATATATATATCAAAAGGTGTATATATACTGTACCAATGGTTTTACACACCCATGGGTCCACACACACCCATGGGCGTACACTCACCCATGGGCATACACTGACCGATGGGCATACACACACAGATGGGCATACACATGGGCGTACACACAGATGAGTGTACAGGTGGGCATACCCACACAGCTAGGCGTACAGGTGGGCCTGCACTGACAGATGTGTGTGTACACACAGGTGGCCCTGCAGACACACATGGGCGTCCACACACACATGGGCATCCACACTGGGATGGGCATACAGATCAAGATGGCCATGCACATACAAATGGGCATGCACACACAGATGGGCGTGCACGCACAGATGGGCTTACACACACTGACGGGCGTGCTGATATGGGCGTATACAGGCAGATGGCTGTACATATGGGCATGTGCACACAGATGGCCATATCAATGGGCGTGCACACGAAGGTGGCTGTGCACACACAAATTGGCATACACACACAGATGGTCGTACTCCCAGCTAGGTGTAAAGGGGGGCGTGCACACTAAGAAGGCATGCACTCACAGATGAGGGTTCCAACACAGATGGGCATACACTCGAGAGATGGGCACAGGCCTACAGGTGGGCGTACACATAGATGGGTGTACAGGTGGGCGTGCCCACACAGATAGGCATTCAGGTGGACATGCCCACGCAAATGGGTGCGTACACAGATGGGTGTGTACACACAAATTGGCGTGCACACACAGATGGGCATGCCAGACGAGCTACAGATGGGCGTACACTTGACGATGGATGTACACATATACGCCCCTCGAATAAACCCCCCGTCAAATAGAGGCCCCACTGCGCCATGGACAACAACGAATATATATCTATTTATTATTATTATTATACGACTGAGCTTTTTTAAGCCAGGTCCAAACAAGCTGCACTCAAAACACAAATTGTTATTCATCTTTTATGGATCGACACAGTCACACTTGATTGCACTTGATCAGCAAAAGGCGTCCAGCAGCGCCCGCGGTCATATTATCATCGCTTGCGATTCTAGTTGTTATTAGGGACCGTTCAGAATTATTGACTGGGGGGGTGGGAGTTTTGGCCGAGGGGGTACTAACGTTTCGCAGGTGTTTCAAGGGGGGTATTAATTTTTTACAACACTTCCAAGGGGGGTAAGAAAATTTAACAAAGAAAACATGCATAAACTCATTTTATTCCCAGTCAACATTTGAGTCTGCACAGCACTCACTGTGAGATCACAAGAAACTCACATGGTGATGTCATGCTTGAGAGTGAAATCAAGACATCACAGTGACCTCACACCTTGTGACCTCAGCATTGCTACCTCATGTAGAGCTCTCTGAAATCTCACATACTGAGGTCAAAATGTGAGCCTACTACTAGCTCACAGTGAGCTCACATATGATGGTGTCACTATGAGATCTCTCAGGGAGGTGACAAGGAAATCACACAGAGATGTCACAGAGAGCTCACATTGTGACCTCATGCATTGCTACCTCATGCAGAGCTCACAGAAATCTCACATGCTGAGGTCAAAATGTGAGCTCTCTTTGAGCTCACAGTGAGCTCACAAATGAGGGTGCCACTATGAGATCTCACAGAGAGCTCACACTGTGAGCTTTTTGTGACAGGAAGTGACATCACATGGCCATCACAACATTCCATCCACCATTTTGAATCAACATGTAACATGGAAATTTGGGAGATGAAATAATGCATGTAAGTACACTTTTATATAGTTTGTAGATTTGAAAATTATGTAAGCATGGGTTTAAACACTTAGGGATTCCACAGGCATAGAAATTAAGCATCCGGAAAATGACAACTATATGTGTTTTGACAGTTAAATTATATAGCAGTTTTGGCACAATCCTTTAACTGCCATTTAGTATCAGGAGCCATTGCACTAAACAAACACATACAGTTTTGATATGTATGAACTAGTAATGTTTTCCATTTTAATTGACAATTTATCTTGGAATAATTAGATGATAGACATCAACCACACACACAGTATAGGATATTCAGCCTATATATATATGGGACATTATTGAAGTTGCAGATAAAAAATATATTATGTAGCACATACATGTATTTGTATTATTTTTATTTTGTTTCAGGTTGCTGGTTGATATGTGTGGGTTGAACTACAGGAATGAAGATTGAAGAGATTTGAATATAGCCCCCCCCCCCTCCAATCCAGCAATGTGATTTGACAAATAAAATGAGTGAACAAACTTGCTATTCTCTATGTGTATTTGTCTAACTCTTGAAGAGGTCAATGAGGGTGATTTGAGGTCACAGGAAGTTCACCCTGCAGAGGTCACAGAAAGTTCACCCTGCAGAGTTGACCTCAGAAAAGGCTCACAGAGAGCTCACAGAGAGCTCACAGAAAGCTCACAAGAGGCTCACATGAATATCACTATGAGACCTCACATTAGACTCACAGGGAGCTCACAGTGTGACCTCAACTTTTGAGCTCAAATCACCCTCATTGACTGGCTTCAAAATGAGGTTGATTTGAGGTCTCTTCGGTGAGTTTTCAAGGTGTCTTTGAAGAGCTCACAGATATATCACAGTGAGGTCAAATTGTTGACTGGGTTTGGACTTCTTTACGCGCAAAAGCCCGCAAAATGGTGCGAATCTGTACACGTTGCCATGTATAACAGTATATATCTGTATATTGCTTTGTATATTCAAGGGGGGGTACTAAAAATACGCGTGAAACATAGGGGTGGGGTACTAAAAATCCGCATGAAACTCAAGGGGGGGTATCAGTTTTTGACGGGAAGTTCCAGCAAAACTCCCACCCCCCAGTCATAAATTCTGAACGGTCCCTTAGCACATTGATAATGAAAGATACATAGTGCATATTTGTTCCCACTGATAAGTTATATTGTGTTAATAATTTCTATAGGTTTGGGCATGTAACTTACGAACATGTACCCCCCCCCTAATAGATGACCCCTATGTAAACTTCTTGACTTCGACTAAAATATGCCATTAGCATAGGTGGTGCCTCTCCATATGCAGAGAATCAAGACCCACTAATTATGCCAATAGTGATTCAGGAAATAGTAATCCTGTTTAACAGTAGCCATTACTATAAGACACATTTATAAACCATTTAAAAGGCTATTAAATCACTGATTTAACAACTACAGTAGCAAATTATGTTGTATGTAAAGTGAAGCATAATTCGTCTATCTCAAGGAAGACTCAGTCAAATCAATTTGACTGAATTTTGAAATATATCTGAAAAATAATCTCGAGGATCTCTAGCATCAAATGGCAATAGAAATAAGCCCAATGGGTCCATTTATTACCATTCACTACTCCTTCAAACTCTCGGTATTTTGGGACATTTTCCCTCTGTTTTATGGCAATTTTCCATGAAAAACTGACATCTTTCATGGCTTATCTGACTCAGCCCAACTGATTTGACCTAGTCTTCCGTGATACAATGAAAGAGGACAATCAGTCGTGTCAACATACAAACTGATTTAACCTTTTATGCTTATGCATCATTAAAAAAAATAGAAAGGTTAGTCTTAAGTAAAACTGGGTTTCAGTGGTTTGACTGAGTCTTCCACAACAGAATCTGAGTTGCACAATGGGAACTTTTGAGGTAAAAAACAGTTAAACCTGCTTTGACTGAGTCTTCCATTGATTTTTTCCCTCCAAAAAGTTGTTTGTTGTGCAAGCTAAAGAGGTCAAAGTGGTTTGACTGAAGCCGACTCTATGAATCTGCACAAGTCTAGTGGAAGACTCAGTCAAAGCTATGTTTTTTTCTGGGTCATCCTCCATTTTCTAGTGGAAGACTCAGTCAAAGCTATGTTATGACTGAGTCTTCCACTAGAAAATGGAGGATGACTCAGCCAAAACATAGCTTTGACTGAGACTTCCTCTAGATTAGTGACAGATTCACAGAGTCGGCTTCAGTCAAACCACTTTGACCTAGTATGGAAATAAAAATAATGAAGCCACTGCCTTGCAGCTTCCTGGAATAATCAGTCAAAATTACTTTATTAAATAAATTCTACAATTTTTAAACATTATTTATGTTTCTGCACAATCACAACACCAAGCTGAACACAATGATATAACTCTCAATACAATCAGCAACGGGAAACAGAAGTTATCTGCTGATTTGTTTAGTTTTCAGAATTTCATGTCTGCTGAAAATTGCAAAATTTGCTATATCTGAGTCTTCCATGAGATAGACGAATTGTTTTACGGTGTGTTTTGTGCTCTATTTCAGAATTGATCTGTATCCTCCACTTACTGATACCAGTTACATTGGCCAATGGAAATCTCTCCCTGGAGGTTAGGAATTTCACCTCGTCCGAGGCGGAACTAGTGTGTCATTTTGATTATGACGGTGATATGGTAAGGGAATATGGAATCTATGTGGCTTGGAACATAAGTTCCCAAATTATATTAATTTTTCCAAATGTTTTACAACTAGAGTTGGTTGCTGTATGTAGTAGTGCCCGTGAGCAATGACAAGGGGCAGACTGGCGGCATTTTGAGCCCCAATGACAAAATAAGTCAAAGTCCCTACCATCGGCGTGGTTACAAAAAAAGAAAAGGAAAAGCTTCAGCACACCAGTAGGGGAGAGGCAGGTCAGTTGAGACACAAAGTTCGTTGTTACGCCCTATCTCCTGGTGATACAAATAATCATTTGAGAATATTGTGCAATGTGTGAGAAGTGGTATGAAAAAACATAATTCAGGTTCATGACGGCAGGAAATCAAATAAAGGTTGAGCAGTGAAGCCCTAAAGGGGAAAAATCTCTGTTCTGAGTGAATTTTTGCTCAACAGGTAAGTGATATGCATTTGTTCTGGCAAGGGATCAAGGATGTCTCAAAACTACTTAATACCTTGGTATATCTTATAAAATTCTATAAGCTATTCAAAAGATGACCCAGTCTCATACATGGTCCCGAGTCCAGCATGTTTCAGAAAAATGGCGGGGATGGGTCAAGTTGACCTACCAATGTTTCATATTAAAATTTGGAAATTGAACTGAATCAACCTGTATTGTGCAACGAATAACTGCCTACATATAAATTAAGTGGCTTATTGGTCTTTCAGATTTTTGTACTTCCTTTTCGACATAGAGCCAAAATGTTTACCTTGGTATTACCTATATTAAGAATTAATTTTGTTGGTTTAATCGTCTGTATCATGCAAGACTAAGACTAAATTCTTTACTTTTCAGGAGAGCCTCTTGAAGTTTTCAGTCACAATATATATGAGGAATTAAATGATGTATACACCGTTCTTAGCTATAATATTTACATCCCCAATGTCCCCATGCCATCACTAATAAATCTGTGAACTTATTTTCTTTGTAGAAAGTTAATGAAAATATCAAAGTATGTTAACTCTTTCTCACATTTATATTTAAGGGTTTGTTATAGACAAAATACATTCAAATCAATAGGACCCGGTCTTCCAGCAACAAGGTGTTTCAAAAAAGCTTTTCCCACAAGAAAGGACAGCCAAGTCATCTTAGGATACCCTTCCATGACACTATTCCAGGGAAACTGTATGCTATTTGAAGGATTAAAGATGGCCACATTGATATGTCCCACTTTTGCATAAGATTTGCTATTGCTTACATACTGAACATGTTTACGCAAGAATGTGACATAACTCAATATTTCTGCTGAGTCTGATACTGCTGTATCAGGCTATTTTGGGAACTTTATCCTTTTTTTGCATGATTCTGAAGGTCAGTTCAGTTACAATTTGAAAGAAGAGGTCAATAACTTAACCATTGGTAAATTGGACTTTATCAGTGCATTTATCATTATTATATTATATCTCAGTCTTGCATGATGAAATTAGACATTTTGTCTCAAGCAAAAGTAGGATATAGCTAGTCTAAGCAACTGAGTTAGTGGCATTTCCAGTGGGAGGTAGGCAAGTGCCCCCCACCTGTTGACATACTTGCCCCGTCCTGCCACATTCCTGCCCCCTCTTGTGCCCCGCTGCCCCCTCTTGTGCCCTCTCTTGCGCCATGCAGCCCCCTCTTGTGCCCCGTCCTGCACCCCCTTTTGCACACACCTTCTTTCCCCTTTTGCACCCCCTCATGCGGCCCTCCTGCACCCCGCGCCCCTTCTTGCATCCCCTCTTGCACCTCCCCTGTTTCTCCCTCTTGCATCTCCCTCTTACACCTCCCTCTTGCGCCCCCTCATGTAACCCCCTCTTGCACCCCCTCATGTAACCCCCTCTTGCACCCCTCTTGCACCCACTTGTTTCCCCTCTTGCACCCCCCTCCTGCACCCCTCTCTTAAACCTCCCTCTTGCAACCCCCTCTTGCACCGCATTTGTTTCTTCCTCCTACACTATCTCTTGCAGCCCCCTCTTGCACCCCCTCTTGCACCACCTATTGCCCCCCTTGGGAGAATTGATCAATGATGTATGGCAATTCTTACTTAATAATTGATTTTCCAATTGTTATGGTTGACTCACTGTTCTGCAATTTATTTTCTATGTTTTCTCTCTCCGCTAAGCGGGCATACAATTTTCTGAGGGGCGGGGTTCCTTTACAAACTGTACTCATTGTGCATTTGGTGACAATTTTCGGATGGGGCACCGGCCCAAGAAGGATGGCACATCCTCCCCTACCTCTGAAGGGATGCTGCTGCACTGATTACATTATAATTAATTTTTTTAAATGCAATTTGACTTTGTTTATTAATGTTGATATAAATTGTTTAAAAATGCACAGAACTCAGAAAAGAGTTGAAAACCACATTCTGCTAGCCAATTAGCTTAGAGAGGCACTGTGACACTTTGACAACCAATATGATTGTAGCATTTCTTCATGTAAAACATTGTGGCAACAAAAAAACTGCTTTTTACTTGAAAAAAGTACTTGAAATTACAACTACTTTAATGTCCAAGTACAAGTACAAGTACTTTGAAGAAAGTACTTAAGTACAGCCAAGTACAAAATAAGAATATGTCCCTGACTGAACACTTTAAATTAGATTTTAGACAACAAGTTTCAAGTATTTATTATTTTTGTCATTATTAATAGCATCAGCCAAATTAATAATATAGATTTTTTTTGAGGAATCCAAATATGTCAAATTTACTGTTCATCAGTGCGTATTGTAGAAAATGACCAACCCCCCCCCCCCTCGCCTGAATACACCATTGCACATGGATAAAATATAAAGACTATCCTTGTTATTATGCAATTATAATTTCATTTACCTGTACATTCAAGATAGAACCTGAATCAAATTTTTGTATGATAATTAAAATGTAGATTCTTCATGTGCAGAATTAGAAAAACAAAACATTCCAGAACAGTTCATTGCTCAAAACCGACAGCGTTACGTAAGTGACTTAGTTGCTGCCTCCTTGACCATAATCTTACTATTATACCATGCAAAATTAAATATCTGTCTGTAAAACTGATTGGTCAAAATAAAAAACATCTCTCTCTCTCCCTCTCTCTCTCTCTCTCTCTCTCTCTCTCTCAAAACCCATGTATGAAATTAACTGAAAAAGAGTACTTTTTATTACAACACTATTTGACTTAATCTTCTCATTAAGAATTTTTTTTCACTTCCAGACTGATGTTTTCTTTCATGTGTCCATAGATGGGTTCTCATGCTTACACTCTACTACTGAATGGTGTGAAGAAATGTTCATGCAAAATTATAAAATTCATTGCCTCGAACTAAAAAATCCAAAGACATTACCATTTTTGGTGGAACTGAATGGAAAATGTGATGAATCAATGTCTATAGGTTGCTCCGTCAACTATGTCAAAATGGAAAGAATAATTACTTTTGAAAAGGCAATTAAACTGACTGCTCAAGGTGAGTAATGTGTATTTTTGCCTTATAATTAATTATTTCCAGCATTCCTGAAGTAAATTATTTCTGATAGATTTTTTTAAATTGTGTTGCATGATTTACAACATTATGTGTAAAGAATAAAATGTGAGTGTTTGAAAAGGCAATTAAACTGACTGCTCAAGGCTAGTAATGATAATATAAATTTCTTTGAGTATTTTTGCCTTATAATTAATTCTTTCCAGCATTCCTGAAGTAAATTATTTCTGATGGTTTTTTTTTTTAATTGTGTTGCATAATTCAGAACATTATTTGTAAAGAATAAAATGTGAGTGTTTGAAAATTCAATTAAACTGATTGCTCAAGGCTAGTAGTGATAATATAAATTTCTTTGTGTACATTGGCTTGTAATTATTTCTTTCCGGCATTCCTGATGTAAATATTTTCTGATGGAAATTATTTTTTTATTATGTTGTATGATTTCGAACATTATGTGTACAGAGTAAAATATGAGTGTTTCTTTGATTCTGCAAAAAAAGGTGTGGTTTCATTGCCAGGTGTCTCTATTGCAAATCAATTTTAAGCTGGTATTTTTCATTTTGTGGAACTTAATTCCGCTGACTTGTAGACTTACAACCATCCCCCTATAGTGTGATTATTAAAACAATAGAAACGATATGTTAGAAGTAAAAGGTGCATTGAGTAACGAAGATAGATTATTTAAAACACATCAGCCCTCGTTTGTTAATATAATACTTATCATTTCGAAATACATTGGGTGTAAAATTGTAGGCCTACATCATAGAAATGTTCCTTTTCATAATGCAGTATTGGAATTTTAAAATGTGGAAAATTGGGAAATTATGTGCCCATAATCCAGGATTCAGTTTGATGATATATCAGACTAAAAATGCAAAGGAATTTCACCAAATTAAATCTTTTAAAAATGCATTGGCTCTGATTAGATGTTTTGTCATCGACGAACTGTGACTGTCGTCGTGAAAATCTTGAACTTGCGTCGTGTAAATTAAATTTGTGAGGATGAAGTTACCGTTTTCAAGTTTGTCATGTCAACATGACAGTGGACTGCTCAATTCTATTATGCAATTGTGCCTTTTAACTATTTTCAATTCATTATTGTTTTATGACAGTTGTGCTAACTGTGATCATGTGCGTGCATTTTGTGTACCCACTAAGTTTGACTGTTGTTCGTATCTTATGATACTGACAGAACCAGCCTGGTGATTTATGGTAGTGACAGTTGTGTCCACTAAAAATTTGTTAAATTTGTCAAATTTAGGATTCTAGAATGGCCTGGACAGTTTCCTAACCAGAACCCAATAGACATGCTGGGGTCAGATTTGACAAAGCAGTAAACGTCAGATGACCCACCAGTGATACGAGGGTCAAGAAAATGCTCTTTTGAAGAATGGTCCAAAGTCACAAGAAGTGTTTGAAAGCATTTGTTGAAGCAAATGTTCTTTGTTATAAACACCGAGGAGAAATGAAAGTGATTTGATTTGATTTGGGACCGTAAAATTGTTTATTGTATACGTTTCGGAGGGTTCAGAAACTTTTGAACTCACAGTTATGGAGACTTTCATCATACATGACATACAATCATATCTAAATGTCATTATTTGCCATGAATTGTTGTTCTCGCATAAAATGATGTTTTTATTATGAACCCAATTTCTAAGCTGTTCCTGTGTTATTTAGACAGATGCGAACAAATAGGCCTCATGACAGGATACACCCCTGCTCCCTTTTCTTATTCCCGCAATATCAGTTACTCCCCAATTTACCCCCTGTTTGCCCCCTGCTGCCCCCCTTTTCCCCCCACTTACCCCTGCTTGCCAACCGCTACCCCCACTTGCTAACCCCATAGGTTGGGGGGTGTGTCCTGTCTTGAGGCCTTTAAATCATAAAAAGACTATATTTCAAGTTAGACAAACAAGAAAAAAAATTTTTTTTGGGAGGGGGGCACCAGTCCCCCCCCGTCCCCCGTATTTCAGAGTATTTTCCATCAAAGTTTGGGATCACATCCGAGGTCGCAGGTTCCTAATTCTGGGCATTTCCACCAGGGTCACTGTTGCAATGTCTTAGGGTTTTTAGACCAGCAGTGGAAGACACTTTTTTTCTGATTGGATAGTAATATCACTTACTTTTTCTTATAATTCAGAGTGTAAACTAGCAATTAAAATAGTAAAGGTTAAATAGAACCTTTTTTTTTAAGTACCGACTCCAGATATTTCCAAGTATCTTCAGAAATGGTGAATTTGAAGTAAAAATATCTGGTCATTGCCTATTTTAAAGTAGGTAATAATAAGGTGTAATATGGCAGCTTTTATTGGATTTTATCTGGAACTACACCGCGTTCCAAATTATTATGCAACTATGTTGATCTCAAAAAGAAATAACACTATTTTAATATTCTTTTCACATAATGATAAGTGTACCAGGGAGCTAATATCCTGACAATTTTGTCCAATTCCATTGACTCAGTTGGGAGTTATACCATATAATGATGTTTTGGGGTGTTACCGATTATTATGCAAATTCTTGCGAATGCATCCATTACCACCCAAAATCAACGAAGTTGATTACAGATACAGATACAGATACAGATAATTTATTGGTCACATTGTATACATCTATATATATATTCAACAGTGAAATTTTGGTACTTGGTACAAGGTTAAGTTGCATTACATTGAAGCATTTAACAAAAACAGATACAGGAAGGAAAGTGCCTTTAAAACGCTGTGTCCTGATAGAAGGCATATCTGCGCCCACTGGGCAAAAGCTCAAAGAGTTAATAAAGTGGGCGTGTAGAGTCCCGCATGATCTTATTAGCCAGGCTAACCACACAATTCTTATAACGAGATTCATTATTGTCAATGACATAGTTCCGTTTCAATAAACGTTCACAAGCTTTGTTTGGTCTACTGAGTTCATTTTTAATCTGTTTACTCAGCAACCCAAAGAAGGCCACATTGGCATACATAAGAACTGGTGTAATAACAGTGCTGAAGAAAGACACAATCAAATCATAATTAACATTAAGTTTAACAATTTATGGATTGATACTAGAATATACCTTATAACACTAAATAAAAAATGGAACCATCATTTCAAACATGGATGCCTACATGACCATGTAATCAATATAATACAACTGCATTGAAGAACCATTGAAATAGGCTTTTTTCTCAATAAAGAAGCCTCCCATGCTGTCAGGGCGGGCACGGGCGGGCACGGGTGGGCACGTACCCCCCCCCCCCCCATATGGGACCTGTGCCCCCCCAGGTGCCCCCCCCATATGAACTTTTCAACCTTGACTAAAATATAAAAATAGTATTTAGTTACGCCACTGCATGCTGTTAAAAAATGTAATATCAATAAAATTCCAGCTTAGAGTATATCTATAGAACACCACGGTCATACTGTGGGATGAAACGCCAAATCTGGTATCTCTGCAAAATATGACACCAAATCAAAAACTCACACTTCTGTTTCCCATTGGTATAGCATTGGCAATTAGATGCGTTCAATTCATTTCAAGATAATTCTCAAATACAGTGGTGCAACTTAAAACTGCTATTCTGACCCTGACTATATCTTAATTGCTATTCAAACACAAGTACAGGCCATGCATTGTCTTTTGTGAGCAACGGTGCATTGCAATTATATAGGGGTACCATTGCATGGACATTAATAATACACATCTGGCAGTTAAATGTTTTTGTATATTATTCATCACTATAGCATCACTTTCACGGAACAACCTCTAAGTTATAATACCTTCTTGTTGAATACAAACAAAGTGGATTTTAGTTCTATTTTGGAATTGAGAGGGCTGTCAACAGTGGAGTGGAAATTTACTAAGAAGGTCATGGTCAATATTGTACAGGGGCAATTTCACTCCCAGAGGTCTCGGCACGGGAAGTCAGAATCCGCAGGTCACAGAGTTACATGCATGACACTAGAAGTTGCCTAAATGACTAATCTAGGTCTGCAACTCACAATTGTGATGATCCCATACTTAGTTTTTGAGTTACGTAATTTTAAAGATTGACCGCATCATAAAAACAGCTGACCTTGGGTGTCTCACCTTGAAATATCGATTTTAGGCCATAACAATGTATAGTGAACCCCCCAAAGTAGCACTAAAAACCCCAATACCCCCTTCAAATTTGATCATTTTTCAAGGTCATTTAGCCCGTCAAAGTGCGAAAAGTGCTAATTTCCAAAAATTCTGAAAACTATGTGTTTTTCACGATATCACTTTGTTTTTTTTTCTCAAGACAGACAAAAATATGCAAATTTAGGATATGCAATCCAAAGTCCTGTAACATCTTTCCCTAATTTTTCACAAAATTCCAAATATTGCATACCGGAGAATTTGGAAAACTGACAAAATATTGCGTTTTTGACAAAGAAATATCGATCCAAGAGAGTTACAATAATTAATTGATCCCCCCCATTTTCACATTATGATTCTGCAAATCATATTTGTTTTGACCTAGAAAATTATTTTCAAGGTCAAATTCAAGGTCAAATATGAGGAAAAATTTTACCTTTTTGACATTTGATTTTTTTACACAGGCAAGGAAACAAGATAATGCAACAAAAATGCCAGACATACTTGCTACAATAGTCTAGAGGCATCGTGTACATTTTCAGGGTCCTCGGATTTATCTATGTCACACTGTAAAGGTCATAAGGTCAAAAAATGAAGGAAAAATGTACAATATTTTTTCACATTTCTCAATTATAGCGTTATTTCAATCAGCCCTAGCTCCGGTCCTGATTAAGTTACAGAGAATCTGAAAACAGATTTAGAAAGACCAAATTCACTTCTAGTTTTCGTTTTCTGAACATTTTGTCGTAGCTCTGACGGTTAAAAAGATCGTGAGACCCTGAAAATGTCATGTTTTTTTCAAATTTTCACAATTTTACATTGACAGAGAAGGAATCATCCTATTGTGATGAACCTGTCTAGAAATATTTGTAATTTCTATTTACATAATCCTGCCAAGTCATATACATTTCAATTGAACCGTTTTAGTTCTAGAGTGATTTCAAGTTAAAACTGCATATTTTCAGGAATTTCTAAAAGGCCATATTTCTGAATAGTATCATCATTTCAATCGGCTGTATCTCCGGTCCTATTTAAGTTACAGAAAATTTGAAAACAGATTCGAAAAGCCTAAATTCTCTTCTAGCTGGCACCTTTGATCATTTTGTCATAGCTCTGACAGTTAAAAGACCCTGAAAATTTCATGTTTTTTGTTAATTTTTCACAATTTATCATCATTTTAACAAAGAAAGAATCATCTGAAGCTATTTGAGCATATTTTCATCTTGTGTTTACATAAAACTGGCAAGTAATATAAGTTTTCGCAGAACTGTTTTGGTTCTAGAGTCATTCTAAGTTAAAAACTAAATTTTTTTTCAGAAATTTCTGAAGTCCAGATTTATGATTTGTACCATAATTTCAATCAACCGTATCTCCTGTCCTAATTAAGTTACAGAGAATCTGATAATAGATTTGGAAAGACCAAATTCTCTTCTAGTTTTCGTTTTCTGAACATTTTGTCGTAGCTCTGACGGTTAAAAAGATCGTGACACCCTGAAAATGTATATTTTCAGAAATTGCAGTCATTTTGTTATGTTTTCAGGACTAGAAGTATCTTTGCCAATGCATTCCTAAAATTCCAATCTGAGAACGGTACTGCGGCGTTTCAATCTAAAGTTACTCTTATCGATGGTTAATGTACTGTTGATGTACTGGTTGATGTTCCAATTGATGCATTGGTTGATGCATGGTCAGTGCACTGGTCAATGCGCTGGTCAGTGCACTGGTCAATGCGCTGGTCAGTGCACTGGTCAATGCGCTGGTCAATGGACTGTTCAATGGACTGTTCATTGTACTGGTCCATGTACTGGTCCATGTGCTGGTCCATGTACTGGTCCATGTACTGGTCCATGTACTGGTCCATGTGGCATTATCCTACTTTAGCCCCCTTGAGGGTTTAAACATTTTATAGGTATTTCCATAGATATTGATCAACAAAAACTGAAACTGAAAAATAACTCAATTATGTTTCCAGTCTGTATATCACAGAATAAATACTGTAAAAGTGTGAAGGAGATCATTACCAAGAATACTCGCAGTTATATGTTTCTTAAAACATTCAAACTGAAGTGTGATATATTGCAAAATACTGTCTTATATATACTCCCACTTTAGCCCCCTTTCCCATTGACTGTACCATTGAAAAGGGGGCTAATGTAGGAGTATATATAGACAGTTGGATATAGCAAAAACTGTCTTATTATACTCCTGCTTTAGCCCCCTTTTCCATTGACAGTACCATTGAAAAGGGGGCTAAAGCAGGAGTATATATAGACAGTTGGATTTAGAAAAAACTTTCTTATTATTCTCCTGCTTTAGCCCCCTTTTCCATTAGCACTACAACTTGAAAGGGGGCTAAAGCAGGAGTATATATATAGACAGTTGGATATAGCAAAAACTGTCTTATTATACTCCTGCTTTAGCCCCCTTTTCCATTGACAGTACCATTGAAAAGGGGGCTAAAGCAGGAGTATATATAGACAGAATTTTGCTATATTTTGGTGGTGGTATTTCTACTGTATAAGCGTCATTGTGTTTATACACAATATGGCATTTATACAGTTATTGTAACAACGAAAAAACTTGTCTCTTTTTTGGTGGTAATTCTACTGTATAAGCATCATTGTGTTGAAACAAAAGATGGCGTTTATACAGTCAATGTAACGAAGAAAAACTTTTCACTTTCTAAAAAGAAATACTGTCTTATATATACTCCTGCTTTAGCCCCTTTTCCATTGACAAAACCATTGAAAAGGGGGCTAAAGCAGGAGTATATATAAGACAGTATTTTATATATCCTACTGTCTTATATATACTCTCGCTTTAGCCCCTTTTCAATGGTGCTGTCAATGGAAAAGGGGGCTAAAGCAGGAGTATAATAAGACAGTTTTTTGATAAATAGTTAGACATTTATTTCATTGTTACATTGACTGTATAAGCGTCATCTTGTGTATAAACATAATGACGCTTATACAGTGAAAATGACCACCACTATTTCCCATGAAAAAAGGGCCTAAATGTTTAGACCCCTGAGGGGGCTAAAGTAGGATAATGCCGTCCATGCATTGGTCCATGCGTTGGTCCATGTTTTCTATATATAATATTCGGCAAGCTCAAATTTTCCTCTAGTTTTCATTCTCTGAATGTTTTCTTGTAGCTCTGATGGTTTAAAAGAACACCCAGCCCTCAAAATTACATGTTTTCTTCAAATATTTTTGTATCAGTCAGTGTATCAGTCAGTGTATCAGTCAGTGTATCAGTCAGTGAATCAGTCAGTGTATCAGTCAGCGAATCAGTCAGTGTATGGCCACAAACTGATTGACATGTTTCAGTAAGGGTTTATTGATGGGTTTATTTGTCTGCTGACTATATGTCACATCACAACTAGTCCATGGACAGACAGTTCATAAATACTTCCATATATCTGTGCACACTATATACGTTTTAATTGACATGCAAAATTACTGGTAATGAATTGATATTTCATGTCCGAGTTCATGTTCGAGTTCATGTCCGAGTTCATGTCCTATGTCATTTCCAATGTCAATTCCAATATCATTTCCGTGTTTTCTCAATTTCATTTCACTGCCAATAATTACTATGATAGGTGAAGTTTTGTCACCGCTTCGCGGTTACCCGATTTCTAGTTATTCAACTTCACCTATTACATAGGTGAAGTTTCTTGTTTTCGTAAATATTATTATTTATTTTTTTTCCGGCAACCTTAATTTCCTCAAAAAAATCACATAGAGAGCATTATATGACCTTATTACACTCACCCGGTTTCGGTGACCTTGACACATAATTCAAGGTCACAGGCCATTCCAAAGTCCGTTTTTTCATTTTCTTTAATAAATCGTATCACATGTAATTACATGCCAATTTCATTTTCCATTTAAATTACACGTCTCACATGTAAATTACATAATCTGACCCAATTTCAAGAAAGTAGGTCAAGGTCGATATTGTACAGGTGACATTTTACTCCCAGAGGTCTCGGCACGAGAAGTCAGAATCCGCAGGTCACACACTTACATAGGTTGCACCAGAAGTTGCCCGAATGACCAATGTAGGTCTGCAACTCATTTTTGTAATGATATCATGCTTACTTTTAGAGTTACTTAATCTTAAAGACTGACCGCATCGTCAAATCAGGTGACCTTCAATGTCTGACCCTGAAATATCGATTTTAGCCTATAACAATGTATAGGTAACCCCCCAAAGTAGCTCCCAAAACCCCCATACCCACCTTCAAATTTGACCTTGACCTCTTTTTCAAGGTCATTTCGCTCGTCAAATTTCCAAAAAGTCTGAAAATTATATTTTTTTCATGATATCACTTTTATATTTTTTGTCAAGACACACAAAAATATGCTTATTTAGAAATATGCAATTCAAAGACCTGTAACATTTTACCCTAATTTTCTACAAAATTCGAAATATTGCAAACCCGAGATCGGTGAAAAATGACAAATTATCGCCTTTTTGACATGGAAATATCGACCCGAGAGAGTTACAATAATGAATTGACCCCCTATTTTCATATTGGAAATCATATTGCTTTTGACCTAGAAAATTATTTTCAAGGTCAAATTCAAGGCCAAATATGATGAAAATTTTTACTTTTTTGACATTTGATTTTCTACACAGACGTGGAATCAAGATATTGCTACAAAAATGTCAAACATATTTGCAACAATAGCCTAGAAGCATCGTGTAAATTTTCAAGGTCCTCAGATCGACCTACGTCACACCGTAAAGGTCACAAGGACAAAAAATTAGGGAAAAATTTACGATACTTTTTCACATTTTTCGATGATAGCGTTATTTAAATCGGCCATAGCTCCGGTCCTAATTAAGTTACAGAGAATTTGAAAACAGATTTGGCAAGGCCAAACTCTCTTCTAGTTTCCGTTTTCTGAATGTTTTGTCTTAGCTCTGACGGTTTAAAAGATCGCCGGACCCTGAAAATTTCATGGTTTTTGTCACATTTTCACAATTTATCATCATTTTGACAAGGAAATAATCGTTTCATTTCAATGAAGCTATCTGAGCATATTTTCATCTTAAATCTACATAAAACTGGCAAGTTGGATATGTTTTCATTGAACCATTCTGGTTTCTAGAGTAAATTTAATTAAAAAAATACATGTTTTCAGAAATTTCGGAAGTCCATATTTCTGAATTATACAATCATTTCAATCGGCCATATCGCCAGTCCCAAAAATGTTATAGAGAATCTGAAAATATATTTGGAAATCAAATATTCTGTTCTAGTTTTTATTTCCAAATATTTTCTTGTATCATGGACGGTTAAAAAGATCGCTGGACCCTGAAAAATGTATGTTTTCAGAAATTGCAGTCATTTCCAAATGTTTTCAGGACTAGAAGTACTTTAGCCAAGAAATTCCTAAAATTCCAATATGAGAACAGTGCCAGTTTCAATCAGTGGTAACTCTATTCAATGTAGTGGTTGATGTAGTGGTTGACGTAGAGGTTGATGTAGTGGTTGATGTAGTGGTTGATGTAGTGGTTGATGTACCGGTTGATGCACTGGTTGATGCACCGGTTGATGCATGGGTTCATGTACTGGTCAATGCACTGATCAATGCATTGGTCAATGCACTAGTCAATGTACTGTCCGTGCACTGGTCCATGTATTGGTCCATGTTATTTTCTATATATAATATTCAGTCAGCTCAAATTTCCTCTAGTTTTCATTCTCAAAATGTTTTCTTGTAGCTATGACGGTTTAAAAGAACCCTCGACCCTCAGAATATTTTTGTGTCTGTCAGTGTATCAGTCAGTGCATCAGTTACGTATGGCCACAGACCGATTGACATGTTTCAGTAAGGGTTTATTGCAGGGTTTATCTGTCTGTTGACTATATGTAACATCACAACTAGTCCAAGTTTATAAGCACTTCCATATATCTGCGCACACTTTGTAAATTTTAATAGACATGCAAAATTGCAGGTAATATATTGATATTGCATCGGATATGATTTAGCATGGTATTGCAAGTGATATTGTATTTTTAATACGTTGCATGTATCTTTGCATGTGATACTGCATAATATTACATGTGATATTGTGTGTGATATTTCATGTAATATAACATGTACAAGACATGTGCAATAACATTCATGTTCAAGTTCATGTTCAAGTTCATGTTCAAGTTCATGTTCAAGTTCATGTTCAAGTTCATGTTCAAGTTCATGTTCATGTTCATGTTCAATGTCATTTCCAATATCATTTCCAATATCATTTCCAATATCATTTCCAATATCATTTCCAATATCATTTCCAATGTTATTTCCAATGTCATTTTCAATATCATTTCCAATGTCATATCTGTGTTTTCTCACTTTCATTTCACAGCCAATAATTACTATGATAGGTGAAGTTTTGTCACCGCTTCGCGGTTACACGATTTCTAGTTATTATTATTCTGGCAACCTGAATTTCTTCAATAAATTCTCAAAAAAATCACATTTATAGTACTACTTGACCTTATTACACTTAGCCGGTTTCGGTGACCTTGACCTATTTTTCAAGGTCACAGGCCATTCCAAAGTCCGTTTTTTCATTAACTTTAATTAATCATATCACATGTAATTACCAGCAAATTTCATTTTCCATTCAAGTTACATGTATTGTCTTACATTCAAATTACAGTACAACTCAAAATAAAGTATGATTACCCCAGGAAGGAAGAGTCAGCCACTACTTTACCCTTTCACACCTTTTGACTACCTCTGAATCACTTCCTATGTTTACCTACTTGAAACTACTTTTTAAAATTACATTAAAATCACATTTAAACAACACCAATTTAAACTCAATCACCCCCATTGTGTTTGATTTGCTTGATATTTTGCACCTCTGCTAATTGCAGTTACATTGGTAGCTGTTTAAATAGAGTTCTTAATGTGGGCTAGGGTTGTAGAAAGGAGTCAAAGGGATTTATAAGGAGATTTAGGGTGGAGAGGAGAAAAGAGGTCAAAATAGGTAAACAGAGGACTTCTGACAGAGAATTTTCTTACTTTATTTTTGTTTGTACTGTAAATAATCTGACCCAATTTCATGAAAGTAGGTCATGGCCAACATTGTACAGGTGCCATTTTACTCCTTGAGGTCTCGGCACGGGAAGTCAGAATCCGCCAGTCAGAAAGTTACATGCATGACACCAAAAGTTACCCAAATAAAATATGCATTTCTGCGACTCATTTTTGTGATGATCGAGTACTTCGTTTTTGAGTTACGTAATTTTACAGATTGACCATATTGTCAATAATAATAATAATAATAATAATGTGGATTTATATAGCGCTAATTTCAGTAAACTGCTCATCAGCGCTTTTTCGGATCAAATCAATTGTAGGAATTCTGGAACAAATGGGTTTTTAGATTCTTCTTGAAGATTTCTAGTGTTTGTGCAGTTCTCACTCTATCAGGCAAAGCGTTCCAGAGTTTTGGTGATGCATAGGAAAATGCTCGATCTTCAAACTTATTTTTGTTGCATGGAGCAGGTTCTGCTAACAGCAGTTTGTCGTTGCTTCTCAGGTTGTGTTCTCCTTGAGATTTTACTTGAATAAGTTCTTGGATGTATTGTGGTGCCTGGTTGTTCATTGCCTTCCACGTAGTTGTCATCAATTTGAACTGAATTCTTGCTGTGATTGGTAACCAGTGCAGTTGTTTCCTACTCTGGCTGACACTCTCGTGTTTTTTCAACCTTTCAATTAATCGAACTGCCGAGTTTTGAGCAACCTGAAGTTTATTTAACAACCGGGTAGCAGTGCCATGCAACAGTCCATTTCCGTAATCTAAATGAGGAGTGACAAGTGCATTGACAGCAGTTTTAACTATTTCCTTGTCCAGGTTTTTTCGGAGTTTCGACAGGTTTCTTAAATTGAAATATGCGTTATGACACATTTTGTTGATCTGCTTCTCCATGGTCATATTTTTGTCAAAGAGCACTCCTAAATTGCGGACGTGGTTGCAATTTTGATTTCAACATCGTCAACATTGATAGATGTCATTTGAAGTTTCTTCAGTTGGTTTGGTGCTCCAATCAGAAGAAGCTCAGTTTTATCTCCATTATTGCACAGCTTGTTGTCATGCAAGAAATTTCTGATTTCAGCAATACAATTTTCCATTTTCTGTTTTGCATGTTCTTCACCCAAAAAGGTTGGTTTAAACGACAGGATAAGTTGTTCATCATCAGCGTACTTCTGATCATGAACTTGATTTCTTCGAGCTACTTCACTGACTGGGGCAACATAGGAGTTAAATAAGATTGGTCCAAGTTTGGAACCTTGAGGAACTCCAAAATTGAGAGGAAGTTTGCTTGACGTGTTATCATTTATTATCACAGACTGTGATCTTTCAGAAATATAAGATTTGAACCATCTTAAGGCTGCACTTTGCACACCATACCTGTTACGCAGTCTTTCTAACAAAATGTCATGATCAATTGTGTCGAATGCAGCAGACAAGTCCAACAATACTAGCATTGTCACCTCCCCATTGCTCAGATTAAGCATAATATCATTATGGATTTTTGTTAAGAGGGTTTCTGTGCTATGAAATTGCTTGTAGGCTGATTGTTTTTCATCGTCAAGATTGTTCTGAGTGAGGTGATCAACATACTGTTTGATTACAGCACTCTCAATGATTTTACTCAGAAAAGAAAGGTTAGAGACAGGCCGATAATTCTTTTTGATCAATTCAAGACCTTCTTTCTTCAAAAGTGGTTTGACAAGTGCATGCTTCAGTTCAAGGGGCACTTCTCCAAGCGTTAATGACATATTAACAATTTTCGTTATGATTGGCAGAAATTCATCAACACATTCAAGCAGTAGCCATGTTGGCATTGGATCAAGTTGGCAGTGTTTGACAGGCATTTCAGTGATAAGTTTCTTAACTTCTTGTTCTGATAAAGACTTAAACTGATGTAAATTGTGTCCGAGGTTGGTCTGAGAGGCATCAGTTGTGATCTTCATTCCTGAATCTAATTTAGATCTGATGTTTTTGATCTTTTCATCAAAGAAGTTGTTGAAATCGTTCGCTATTTCTGTTTCATTTGTGTGATGGGGAAGAGGCAGATCTTGTTTTCTGTTGAGATGAGAATTTAGAAGTTTGAACATCACCTTAGAATTTCCCTTTGTGGCTTGAATTTTACACCTGAGATTGTCTGATTTAAGCTGATTAAGCTTTTCATTGAGAGAATTTCGTTTTTCTTTGAAGATATTCCAGTCTTTTTCTAAACCAGTTTTTCGCCATATTTTTTCTGCCTTTCTCTTTTCCTTTTTAAGAGGCTTTATTTCTTGATTTGTGAATGGGTTAGGTTTGCGAACTTTCACAAGTTTAGTCTTAACAGGGGCGTGTCTGTCAAAAATCTTTTCAGTTGATTTGTAGAGTGACACAAGTCTGTTCAAGTATACTGATCGAACATGGTGGTGTAGTTTTTGTGATAGATGCTGTTCAATGTCTTTCTTGAATTTAGCTATATTTATGCTGCGGGTCTTTCTGAAGGCAATCTTTTTCTGTGGATTTTTGCCCTTGTTGATGTCAATGTTAAAGAGGATACAGTTATGGTCTGACAGTAGGTCACTGACAACACAATCTCTGAGAGTTGTTGTTTTATTGGTTATTACCAAATCAAGTGTGTTTCCATCTTTGTGTGTTGGTGAAGATACATGTTGAACAAGGTCAAACATTTCAAGAATGTTGTTAAATTGGATAACTTTGGCATCATCTGGTTTATTCACGTGAAAGTTGAAGTCTCCGACAACTATAGTTTCATTATGATAAGTCTGATAGTGGGACAAGAAGTTTGTGAATTCATTAAAGAATTCTGATAAACTGTATTTGTTCTTTTTGGAGGGTTCCGGCCTGTACACCACAAGAATTGTGACAATTCTTCCATTTAATTGCAACCGAATTTCCATGTGCTCAAAAGTTTTTGTTTTCATGCTTTCCTTTTTCATTGCTCTAATGCCTGTTTTTACAATGCATCCTACTCCACCTCCAGGTCTACTCTCGCGAGATGAACCCAAGTAAAAACATTCACCATTTCTTTCCAGTTCACCAATTTCAACTCTGTCATCTGCTTTCAGCCAGGTTTCAGTGAAAAGAAAAACGTCAAGATCAAATTCATCTCTGAAATCCTTCACAACTTGTGTTTTTTGTCGTATGCTTTGAGCATTCCATATGCAAACTTTCAGTGGGCGGGACTCCCTCGGATTTTCCCTGCCAAGTCGAGTGTCTGCTTCTGCACAATTATTAAATCCATTTCTTTGGTTTGTTATATATCTATGATCAGTAGTTGTTCTGACTTTTTTTTTAATCATTTGGCTTGAACCATGTCGATTTTCCAAACCGTTTAAACCAGTGCGCACCACATCAGAGTACAGCTTGATTGGTTGGGACATACTTAAGTCGTCAGTATTCAATATCCCTGGGCAACTGTGTGCGAGTGCTACATATAGGCAACAAAAGCAACTTAGTTTATCAGACAAATTGATTAGATTCAAAGATGCTGTAGCTTGTCAGTTTGTGAGGCAAGTTGGCTCAGTTCGCAAATGCTAAATACAGGCAACACAAGCAAATTAGTTTGTAAAGAAAGTTTTTGTCTTGTTCGCGAGTGAGTTTGTTAGGCAAGTTTGTCAGGCAAGTACTTACGTACAGGCAACACAAGCACAGTTAGTTTGTTAAGCAAGTTTTATTTTATTATAATTTTTTTTCGTGGTTCGCTTGTGTTACGAACAGGCAACACCAGCAAGTAAGTTAGGCAAGTTCGTCAGGCAAGTTGGCTCAGTTCGCAAGTGCTACGTACAGGTAACACAAGCAGGTTAGTTCGTTTAGCAAGTTTTTGGCTGGTTCGCAAGTGCTACGTACAGGCAACACAAGCGAGTTAGTTAGGCAAGTTTGTCAGGCAAGTTGGCTCAGTTCGCAAGTGCTACGTACAGGCAACACAAACAAGTTAGTTAGGCAAGTTTGTAATTCAAGTTGGCTCAGTTCGCAAGTGCTACGTACAGGCAACACAAACAAGTTAGTTAGGCAAGTTTGTCAGGCAAGTTGGCTCAATTCGCAAGTGCTACGTACAGGCAACACAAACAAATTAGATTGCTAAGCAGGTAGGCTGAGTGTTAGTTCGAATCGAGGATCAATCAATTAGTTAGATCAGGTAAAAGTCTCTCAGGTCTGTGAGAGGCAAGAGTTGAGAAGAGTGAGGCTCTGAGGTCTGTCAGAGTTTAGAGGCAAAAGCAGTGTGTCTCTCAGGTCTGTGAGAGGCAAGAGTTGAGAAGAATGAGGCTCTGAGGTCTGTCAGAGTTTAGAGGCAAAAGTAGCGTGTCTCTCAGGTCTGTGAGGGGCAAGAGTTGAGAAGAGTGAGGCTCTGAGGTCTGTCAGAGTTTAGAGGCAAAAGTAGTGTGTCTCTCAGGTCTGTGAGAGGCAAGAGTTGAGAAGAGTGAGGCTCTGAGGTCTGTCAGAGTTTAGAGGCAAAAGTAATGTGTCTCTCAGGTCTGTGAGAGGCAAGAGTTGAGAAGAGTGAGGCTCTGAGGTCTGTCAGAGTTTAGAGGCAAAAGTAGTGAATCTCTCAGGTCTGTGAGAGGCAAGATCAAGTCAAAATAATTGAAAGTTTTCTCAGGTCAAAGTGAAATTTGAAGTGTGTCAGCTGCTGAGGGTTTGCTGCAGAGCAATTTATGCTCCTGTTGAGCTGAAATAATTAAGTCGAATAAAGTGAAAAAATTTGTGAAGTTAAAGGTAAACAATTTGTGAAGTTATAATAAAGTTCCAATGGCAAAATTGTCCAGGTGTGCTGAGAATACAGGTAGAATATTGATAATTAATTGCTGGTCAGTGAAGGTCTGAGTTGTGTATTGGCAGTGTAATGAGCTCTTCAAAATTTAAATTCCTCCAAACTAATGCTGTCTGATGTTGTGGCAAGTGTCTGAAATAATAAATGAGTGCTGAAGATAGGAAAAATGACAATTAGATAACTTTTCTGATGCAAAAACGAAGGTAAGATGAGTTGAGTTCTTGGATGTGTATTGGCAGTGTTCAATCTCAAAATTCCTGTTCAAAATTAAAATTCCCGTTACCTAATGCTGTCTGGTGATGTGGAAAGTGTCTGGAATAATGGATTAGTGCTGGAAATAGAAAATATGCAAGTTGGATAGCTTTTGAGGTGAAAAAACAAAGGTAAAATGGGCGAAAATTGGGGTCAAAACAATGTGTATTGGAGCCAGAAAACGATGTTGAGATAGCAGGTAATAAAATTGCAAGTTATTGCTCTAAAATCACCTGGAAATCGAATAAAAGGGATAAATAACAGGTTAGAAACACTTTACCGACAATCACACAAAAGAACAGCAGTTAAATATGCCCAGAACTTCTTTAAAAGATGAAAATATCCACTGCTGATTTTACACTGTGCTCACAGTCAGAAGCGCCACCTGTCAAAACAGGTGATCTTTGGTATTTCACCTTGAAACATCGATTTTTGGCCATAACAATGTATAGTGAACCCCCCTAAAGATACCCCTAAAACCCCATAGCCACCTTCAAATTTGACCTTGACCTCACTTTTCAAGGTCATTTGGCCCGTCAAAGTGCAAAAAGTGCTAATTTCCAAAAATTCTGAAAACTATGTTTTTTTCAAAATATCACTTTGATATTTTTTTCTCAATACAGACAAAAATATGCAAATTTAGGATATGCAATCCAAAGTCCTTTAACATTTTTCCTTAATATTCTACAAAATTCCAAATATTGCATACCGGAGAATTTGAAAAACTGACAAAATATTGCGTTTTTGACATACAAATATCGATCCGAGAGAGTTACAATTACTAATTGATCCCCCCATTTTCACATCCTGATTATTTTCAAGGTCAAATTCAAGGTCAAGTATGATGGAAAATTTTACTTTTTTGACATGTGATTTTTTTACGTAGGCAAAGAATCAAGAAAATGCTACAAAAATGCCAGACATACTTGCTACAATAGTCTGGAGGCATCCTGTAGATTTTCAGGGTCCTCGGATTTATCTATGTAACACCGTAAAGGTTGCAAGGTCAAAAAATTAAGGAAAAATTTACGATATTTTTTCACATTTCTCAATTATAGCGTTATTTCAATTGGCCCTAGCTCCGGTCTTAATAAGGTTAAAGAGAATCTGAAAACAGATTTAGAAAGGCCAAATTCTCCTCTAGTTTTTGTTTTTAAACATTTTGTCGTAGCTCCGACGGTTAAAAAGATCGCCGGACCCTGAAAATTTCATGTTTTTTGTCGAATTTTCACAATATATCATTTTTGTGACAGGGAAGGAATCATCCTATTGTAATGAACCTGTCTAGACATATTTATAACTTCTATTTACATAATCCTGCCAAGTCATATATATTTCCATTGAACCGTTTTGGTTTTAGAGTGATTTCAAGTTAAAACTGCATATTTTCAGGAATTTCTTAAGGGCGATATTTGTGAATTGTATCATCATGTCAATCTGCTGTATCTCCGGTCCTATACTATTTAAGTTACAGAAAATCTGAAAACAGATTCGAAAAGCCTGAATTCTCCTCTAGCTGGCACATTTAAACATTTTGTCGTATCTCTGACGGCTAAAAAGATCGCCAGACCCTGAAAATTTCATGTTTTTTGTCAAATTTTCACAATTTATCAACATTTTGACAAGGAAAGAATCATCTTATTTTAATGACGCTATTTGTGCATATTTTCATCTTTTGTGTACATAAAACTGGCAGGTTATATATGTTTCCATTGAACCGTTTTGATTCTAGAGTAATTTTAAGTAAAAAAAATAAATTTTTTCAGAAATTTCCGAAGTCATATTTCTGAATTGTACATTTATTTGAATTGGTCGTATCTCTGGTTCTGATAAAGTTACAGAGAATCTGAACATGGATTTGGAAAGCCAAAATTCTCTAGTTTCTATATTCGAACATTTTCTTGTATCACGGACGGTTAAAAAGATCGCCCTAGAAGTAATTTAGCCAATAAAATTCCTAAAATTCCAATATGAGAAGGGTGCCAGTGTCAATCAAGTTCTTGTTCATGTTCATGTTCAAGTTCATGTTCAAGTTCATGTTCAAGTTCAAGTTCATGTTCAAGTTCATGTTCAAGTTCATGTTCATGTTCATGTCCAATGTCATTTCCAATGTCATTTCCAATATCATTTCCATTATCATTTCCAATATCATTTCCAATATCATTTCCGAATTTTCTCACTTTCATTTCATTGCCAATAATTACCATGATAGGTGAAGTTTTGTCACCGCATCGCGGTTACCCGATTTCTAGTTATTTATTATTTTTCCGGCAACCTTAATTTCGTCAAAAAATTCTCCAAAAAATCACATATGGGCAAGGCTTCGGTGTCATGACATTTTTGGTTACATTATTTTAAGCTGTTTCTGATGTAACAACTTCCATGCAATGTCCTGCCTCCATTTTATAATTTCATTGTATTTTCAAGTGCATAGTATGTATGCGTAATGGGAAAACTGCAGTGTAAGTGTTCAGGTAGGTGGACATTCTTCGTTTCCTACTGCTACTGTTGAATATTATTATTTTTATGCCAGCTGTAAAATAGGTCCTTTAATGCAGTTCTGGCAGTTTTTAGTTGCTGAACAATCATGAGATGATAATGAATGACTTTCCACCCATTGGTTGTGATGTTGGTAATCAGAATGAAATGAATTTTTACCCACTTTTCGTGTCTTTTCTGTTACATCATCAGTCACTGTCAATTTCTCCCAGATACCTTGGCACAATCCAAGCATGAACAAGGCCAGTTTTAGCATAATTAGCATGGAAATTAACTGGAGTGACTTAAAATGGGACATACTCCCTTCAATAATCAAAATAACCCTTTCATATATTTGATGTTGTAACTAAGCCAAAATGTTACATCATAAGACAGATATCAATTTTTTATATAATTTAATTCTCCGACATTTCACAGATAAATTTGAAGAAGTTTTGTGACATTTGATCATAATTGCTTACTTTTGATTGAGAATGGCTGTATTTGGCTAGACGAGTAAGAGCCAGTGAATCAAAATTGTTACTGCCCAAGTGGCTCTTTTCTTGGTTACATCATAAGATATTCTCATACTTGACGGTTTACAGTAGGTTTTTCTCAGTGCACACGACCAGACACAGTTCATTGTGTGCAAGAATCAATGAAGAAAGGACAAATTTACCTGATTTCTCTACTTTTGTTGGAAAATGTTAAATGTGGATATAATAAAAACACATTGAACGTTCAGTCTGTTACAATACTTTGGTGTCATGTTACATCATCAGATTAATATTCCTGTTTTCTGTTATGGTCTGTTCCAATGTTGTTTCACATGAGGCACATAACAGAAATGAAAACAAGTATAGTGTATATTCGTTTTATCATTCATAAGTTAAATAACTTCCTTGATTTTTGGAAATTCTTTCTTATTATGTAACATGGACACAATTCCATGATTGGCTGTTTTGTGTCATGGTTACATCATAAGGAAATATTACCGTTTTCCTGGGAAGACTACACTTCTGGGAAGTAGTTAATTTTTCTAAGAGACGAGTTATGAGATTGATATCTGGCATAGCTTTTTCATAAAGCTCCTGGAGGCAGATACAGCTGAAATGTCTTTTATAAATTTTCTTATGAGGTAACAAAGACACCACAAACCAGGTTATGATCTACAGATTCTTCTTTGAGCATCATTGCCACAGCTAAATTATGATATAAGTTTTAAAATCAAAGCTCATCACAAAGCGGTACATATCTTTTATTATCTGGACAGAATTCAGGCAGTTTCTATGGATTGTTTCTTTAAAAAAACTAAATTTGCGTTATACTTTCAGTTCTGATGATGTAACTTAGACACAAAAATTTTAAAATTGAAAATTAACCATGATGCTATGACAATAAAAAGTCTGTTTCAAAATAGAAAATATCTGCAGGTGCCACTTTAATAAAAAACAGCAGTAGCAAGTCAAATTCAGTCCTGGATGAAGACACAGAATTAAATAAAATGGGTTTCGTGTCCTCGTTACGCTTTGCAACTTCTAACCTTCTTATACAGAAGGATAATACGCTTTTAATCAAATTCAGATGCTGATTTGTAATATTAAAATGGTATTTATACTAAAAATACAACTTTAAGTTGAAATTTGTGTCCTCGTTACATCATAAAAAATATTGCTAAATTTTAATCTTACTTCTCTTCAAGTACATGTTCAGCCAAAGTGACGATGTGAAAAAATGCCCAATTCTGTAATTATTGGCATCATGCAAAACAAAATTGATGTTTGCTACTTTAAATTGCAAAAATGTTGAATTTTGAGGTCTTATGATGTAACCAAAAATGTCATGACACCGAAGCCTTGCCCATATATAGTGCTACATGACCTTATTACACTCACCCAGTTTCGATGACCTTGACCTATTTTTCAAGGTCACAGGCCGTTCCAAAGTCTGGTTTTTCATTTACTTTAATTAATCATATCACATGTAATAACAAGCAAATTTAATTTTCCATTCAGAGCACATGTCTCACATGTCAATTACATAACCTGACCCAATTTCAAGAAAGTAGGTCAAGGTCAATATTGTACAGGTGCCATTTTGCTCCCAGAGGTCTCGGCACGGGAAGTCAGAATCCGCAGGTCATAGAGTTACTTGCTTGACACCAGAAAATGCCCAAATGACATACGCATTTCTGTGACTCATTTTTGTGAAGATCCCGTACTTAATTTTAGAGTTACGTAATTTTAAAGACTGACCGCGTCATAAAAACAGGTGACCTTGGGTGTCTCACCTTGAAATATCGATTTTAGGCCATAACAATGTATAGTAAACCCCGCCAAAGTACCCCCAAACCCCCTTAACCACCTTCAAATTTGACCTTGATCTCATTTTTCAAGGTTATTTGGCTCTTCAAAGTGCGAAAAGTGCTTATTTTCAAAAATTCTGAAAATTATGTTTTTTTCTAGATACCCCTTTTATATTTTCTCTTTAGAGACACAAAAGTATGTTTATTTAGAATATGACATTCAAAGTCCTGTAACATTTAACCTTAACTTTCCACAAAATTCCAAATATCGCAAACCGGGGAATGTTGAAAAATGACAAATTATCGCGAATTTGACATAGAAATATCGAACCGAGAAAGTTAATTCAATGAATTGACCCCTCCATTTTTACATACTGCCATTCTAAAAATCATATTGGTTTTGACCTAGAAAATGATTTTCAAGGTGAAATTCAAGGTCAAATATGACAACAAATTGTACTTTTTTGATATTTGATTTTTTTACACAGACAAGGAATCAAGATATATCTACAAAAATGCCAAACATACTTGCTACAATAGTCTAGAGAAATCTTTTAATTTTCAGGGTCCTCGGATTTACCTTAGTTACACTGTAAAGGTCATAAGGTAAAAAATGAAGGAAAAATTAACAATATTTTTTCACATTTCTCAATTATAGCGTTATTTCAATCGGCCCTAGCTCCGGTCCTAATTAAGTAACAGAGAATCTTAAAATAGATTTGGAAAGCCCAAATTCTCCTCTAGTTTTTATTTTCAAACATTTTGTCGTAGCTCCGACAGTTAAAAAGATCGCCTGCAAGTTTCATGTTTTTTGTCAAACTTTCACAATTTATCATCATTTTGACAAGGAAAGAATCACC
Source organism: Platynereis dumerilii (assembly GCA_026936325.1). Lineage (NCBI taxonomy): Eukaryota > Metazoa > Annelida > Polychaeta > Phyllodocida > Nereididae > Platynereis > Platynereis dumerilii. The sequence continues at coordinate 307,732 of JAPTHN010000119.1, read as the reverse complement.
TTATTTTAATGAAGCTATTTGAGCATTTTTTCAGAAATTTCTTAAGTATGTAATAGCGAGCACTCGCGAAGCAGCAAGCCGAGGCGAGCGTCTATGTCTGGCACGTGACCTTTTTGTCAAAAGGGACTTGATCAAAAAAGTTTGTACATCTGCGCAACCGCACTTGCGTTGCGTCATTTGAATCCTACGAGATTCCCGGAGGGGGGTGATCACAGTTGACGACCTCGAAACATAATCATTTTGTTATATTATGCAGTGTGATGAGAAGCAATCTCGATCGTATGAGATGCCATCCTAATCTAAAAATAAGCTGCCGAAAATACTTGGTTACCACGGCGATGACGCCAACCTGCCAGCTCGTGGCGCGACTTGATCAAGTTCACAGCTGAGCTTCATTTTTGTGGTCTACATGGCTGATGTATTGTTTTGTTGACAGCTACAAACATCTACATCTAGTAGGCCTATAACTCAATATTGACAATAACTCGCAAAACTAAAAAGTAGAAACTTTGCACTAAATTTAGTTATGTGTTGTTGAGTTAATGGAAAATCAGCGGGGGTTTGGGGGCGGCAGCCCCTAAAACACATTGACAGTGCTCATCTAAATTGGCCAGGACAGCTAATTTCGACACTTATAAAGCTGCTTACAGAGCCTGACAGGACTTAATGCAGCATTGAAATTTTGAGAAATAGTGCCACGCATGGCAAGCTCTTCCCATGCAATGCTAAATGTGTAGCCTGCAGTTTACCAGAAAAATGCTGCCGCTACAAAACCTGTGGCTAAAACTCACTGCTCAGTTACTAAAACAATACCTGCAATCATAACAATAAAATAGATGTCACCAACCTGTTAGCTTCAATGCAAAACAAAATTGAAAACCCAAGGTACATCCAGTATGAATGCAAAGTAAACAAAATAATTTTTCAGTCAGCATTCTCTGACCGAAAAACTCGCACTGACAAAGTTTCGTTTTTGCTGACGTCACCTGATGTCATTGACTCTTGCAAATTGCTACATTTGTCCAGGCACTGATCAACAAAACCCAGACGCTTTTACTAACATCATAACTATTTTGCATCTGGCAGACAACAAAATGTCACTTTTCATTCTACTGCAAATAAAATGTAACTATTTTCTATTTAAGTAAAGAGTGCACTTGTGTAGTCATAAACATGAAGGTCATGTATAATTAGGACACGACCAGATGATCTTGGGGGAGGGGGGCTATGGATTTATGAAAAAAACCCAGTTTAGAAACCTCTGTAATTTTAGATACAATGTCACATGTTTATATCTGTTTTATATTTTACCGAATATTAAAGACTTATTTCAAACTGGACTTTGCAATCGGGGGGGGGGGGGTGGGGCTGCTGCGAATCAGGGCAAATCCTGACCTATATCAGGGCAGACCGGCCAGACCCACTACCTTGAAGTTAATCACATGATCAGACACATTAAAATTCCAGACCCCACCCCCCCCCAAAAAATAAATAAATGGGGGGGCATCCCATAACTTGCAGGTCATACATTGAATGGGCTAGTTCAATTGGAGATTTTCTCAAAATAAAAATGTATGCACAAGGAAAGCCAATAATAATAATAGCAAAAAAAACATGAAACACAACACCCAGTAATCAAAATTTTACCAATTTTAGTAATTGAATCCATTCAAAGTTATAATCCTTTTTGTTAGTAGTAGCCATAGGCGAAGGAGGTCAATTAATTTTGGGGGGCTGTCCAAAAATATGTATGAGCTAGATTATTCAAGCCAGGACCTCACCAGTACTTAATCCATGTTGGTTGAATAAATTTTCAAGCATAAGGCCAAGATTTCATGGCAACTTTTCTTATACAATTTAAAAAGTATATAAATTCTGCTGCATTTGATCATTTTGATGTGCATGAAGAGTTTAATAATGACTATTGTTTGTTTATGCACAATGGCATCATGCCCTGTATCAAGAACCAGCTATCTCATTTCCCTGATGACAGTGATCTATCAATCAAAACCCCTCAGCCAATAGTAAAACACCACTTCATTAGCATTCCTTCACTGTCCCTCCTCCAGGGAATTCCCCTCACTGTCCCACGAAGATCCCATGCGCTTGAAGGTACTGGTAAGATAATATACTAAGAGAAGATGCAACATGCCTCACAGAAATCTCATTTTGTACTCTAGATGCTTCCTGTTTACATTTTACTGCTCTGTGATTGGTGCAGGCTTCACACCAGGTGACGTCACAACTGCCGTTACCATAGCAACCTATGACAGTTTGATCTGTGATGTCACAGGACAAGTTGTCCAGAATGCATTGCAGCAGGAAGACATCCTTCACAGAAAACACACTTCTGAGCGTTGCATCTCCTCCGTGCACTGTCCCTGGGGGCCGGCCAACCACAGCTGAGCATTGTTGTGGCCTGCCTCTTGACTCCTCCCACCAACACATGCAACATGTGGCCCCTGCTTCACAGGCCACTGATCCCTTTGTTGCTCCAAAAAACCCAGACATAGCTCTTTGTAGCAGCAGACTGGGATTGTTACCTGACTTTCTTAAACTTGATGACCTCATGATTAAAGAAAATACCTGTACAGATCAGAGCTCACTCCAAAATGCTGAATTGGTGGATCTCAGCAACCAGATGTGCTAGAAGGATGCGGTTTTCTGCTAACCAAATTACTTTTTTCCCATAAACATAATGAGTACATTGCATAATCATGTCATGCTGCTACACTGTTGCTCCTTATATGTGAATATACATAATAGAGGCCTAAAGTTAGTTTACTCTTAATTGGGTATTTGCTATTTTGTTTATATTATGTTGAACAATCTTCTTTACCCTTTCCCTTCAGCATTTGGTAGATTCGTAGAATGGCCCAATAACACATGTATGCAGCAAAATGTTTTGTATATATCTGGGTCGACCAGATGATATTTGGGGGGGGGGGGCTATGGCTTACTGGTGAAAAAAAGCTTGCTTCCACTTGACACTGAAAATAAATAAAAAGTTTTTTCCACTGTAGCTGGGGTACCGTAATCCCTGCCGGGTATAAGATACAAAAATCTTAGGTGACATGCTCACACCTGCAACAGCTAAAAACTCCTCCCCTAGCGATGCCACTCACCTAAACTATCCACCTATCCTTATTGATCTATCCTGTCCTTCTGATAACAGCAAATAACAGTGAAACAGCTCCCTTATTTACGTTTTCTGCCTCTACTGTTTTTCCCCACCAGGGGCGCATGAATCTCCATCGTAGTTCACTGTCTGCTCATGCCAGAGGCTGGCGCCACCGTCTCTCTTCCCGCCAAAACCATCCACACACTCCAGTGTCAGCTGTTTCCCATGTCTGCACACTGGCTGGCCCACTTCGTAACTCCCTCATCTTACCCTCATTTTAAAGCTCTTTCCAAGCCCTAAACGTATGTACATGTCTCAACTATTATCCAAGCTCCTACACGCTATCTCTCAAGTCTAATCTGCATAGCAGAATCCAATCACCAATGCATTTTTCACTTTGCCCAGGTTCATGTTCAAGCACAATCTCACAGCAGAGGACTCAGTGCACACGACTGCTGTGTAGGATTTGGCAATGTGCCAAAATATCACTAACTCTTTTTCATCACCAATACTTCCTGACATCCATTCACATCTTTTCCCTGCTCATGCATTTCAATCAAAACACATGCTTTCAGAAAAATTGCAGATTTTCATCATTTCCCCGTCAATATTTCCAGCGCCATCACTGCCAATCTACCTCTTCCTTTTCACATATAGTGGAGGGTCGGGAGGGGGTGGCGCTCCAATCCCCCTAAAAATGTCCCTCAATGGGTATATCTGGTGTTAAAAATTACGATAAAAAAGTTTGAAGCGCATCGTCTACGCTTCGAGACCAAAAAAAAAACTTCGTCCCCGCAATCTATCGTCTGGTCGGCCCCTAACCAGTTTTTTGCTAAAAAATCCTAGCCTTTCTTTTTCATGTGCTTAACAAACCTTTTTTGGGAAAATGCATATCACTGAAACATAACCAAAACTTTAACAAAAACTTGTCCTAAAATAAAAAAATACCTAATTTCCTTGTAAATTTGGTTTTGGATTTTATAATTTCTATTTATATTTCCATAGTTTTTTTTTTATTGGAATCATTGCATAAGATATATTTAAAATTAACCATAATAGTCTATTTGTCCTAACCCTATATCAGCAGCATTACTGTCAGTGATTTTCCTAATTTTGCAAAGTTCTCATTTTTCTGAACTACCGACCAAAACATTAATTCCCTCTTACTTTTTTTTAACATTTCCAAACTTTTTGATGTAGAGAGGGGTGGTCTAGTGGCAGCTTGCCTGGCTGTCAGTTGCTTGGTCCAGGGTTCGAATCCAACTCTTGCCGGATCACCTTGGCCTGTGTTTATAGGTGTTTGGGTGTGAGAGCGTCATTTGCCCGATTTTCCCGATCCAGAGCCATGTACAATGAAATTGCGAGGAAACCACTGATTTTCAATAATACTTATTTGATCATCTCCTCAAATTTTAAGCCTCCTTGCACGAAGTTTTGGGGAACGACTGCCTACGCATATTTTGCTATGAAGCTCCTCTGATGTCAATTGTATTTATCATGATTTCAACAATTTGGACAAGAAATCTTAAAATTATTTAAATAAATCATCATTAAAATTCTACAATAATCTAGAAAAATAAGCGAAAATCGCCAAAAAAAACAAGAATGAAAATCTTTGAAATTTGAAAACCTAAACTTGTGTATTCCTTCTAAGATAATAGCACATTTTTATGTAATTATTAAACAAATACTTCTGCAATAATCACAGAAATGTGTACAACAATCGTACAAACTTTTACGATATTTGTAGAATTTAACAATAATTTTATATATTCTTATAATCGCTAAAAGTTCTGCAATAGCCTGATCACACACATTTGTGCGATTATTGCAGAAATCTATGTGATAATTGTGCAAATATTTTTTTTAGATAATCTTTGAATTTCTTAGATTATATATATGAGAAAACTGATACCAGAGGAGCTTCATAGTTACCATTCTCCAACAATTCAATCTCACAACCTTGAGTTCGCTAGGTGAATCAGAATGAGGCTCAAGGCAGGGGTTGCTATGGTGATGCTACACAGCCTCACACCAACTCTGAAGTTGGTATATTCTGTCATAATAAAAAATATATATTTTATCACCTGGTTGGCTGTGAATATCACTGTTTACAGTCAAAATATCAGGGCCTATGATATTGTAAAAAATACCACTCTTCAATGGCAATATTTTTGACAATAGCTGTGACAACACCAGCATTTCAGCTGCCTGATGAGTCACAAACCAAACCATGACCAAAACAATGGGATTGTGACATCATGTCCATTGTTGCTCCATGGTGACGTCACATTGTGATGGCAGAAAATAGTCTCTCAACAGAAATAAGTCCCCCTTTACGAAAACTTGAATATCTTAAAGACCGCTTTTCCGATTTCTGCTTAAGTTCTTGTATTTGTAGGCCTGTATATTGACATTATGCCTGTGTAATTGTAGCTTGATCGCTTCATTTTTACCTGAGCCAGAGTGCACATACCATTCTTTTAAAAAATTTGAAGTTTTGACTTTTCCAAAAAATGTTTTTCCGCAATGTGCTCAAACTCCACTCAAATTATTTCTAATGTCACCAAGGGAACCTAAACTGTGAAAAGTTTACAAAAGAAGTCCTCATTTGTCCACTAAATATGATTGAGAAACAAATTTTCTCCAGTATCATGATGAAGCATGCCCCAGCTGGTGGCTCCCCTGCTTGGTCAAATTGTTCATATCCATTGGGAAAGCCTCACATTTTGAAAACAGGGGTAGGTTCACTCGAAGGCTGCTGGGTCAGCCAGGAATAATGCAACTAAACTACAAATACACACATTTAGTGTCGATATACAGGCCTATAATTCAATCCAACCTCCATAAAAATCAGAGAAGGAATCTTTGAGATATTCATGTTTATTTAAAGGGGGACTTATTTTTGTTGAACTGTTTAGAAATTTAAGGTAAAACCAGGTGATAAAAACAAAACAACCACAAGTCAGGGCACTTCGTACAATATCCCTCGCTGTCGTGTGAATTAATATCATTCTCGCCCTTCGGGCCGGAGTGATATTAATTCACACAACAGCTTGTGATATGTTACTCAGTGACCCTGACTTAGGTTGTTTTGTTATATTATCTAGTAATCAGTCTTATAAAAGTTTGTCGAATATTTTCAGGAGTTAGGATAGGGGGCTTTGGATTTTACCCCAGACAAAGTCTTTTTTGCACCGGGGGGGGGGGGGGGCTAATGGCTTTTTGGTGAAAAAAAGTTTGTTTCCCATTTGACACTGAAAAAAAAGTTAGTTCTGCACAGGAAAAAAAAAGTATACGTAATGTTGAAATTGCGTCCGCATGTGAAAAACATTTTCGTGGACGTTTCGCGAATGAAAATAAAAGTTCTACTTGGGGGTTAAAAGCCATAGCTCCCTGCCCCAAATTATTGTCTGGTCTAAATTTATGATAGTATCGATTTTCAGAGGGTTTCTTCTAGGGTAGATTCTCTGGGTGCTCGCTCTATGCTGTGGCATTTACATATTATTACATGTGCAAGATGCATGCAATTACATGTAGAAGTTTATTTACAGGTTTATGTGCAAGTACATGTGCAAGTTCATGTGCGAGTTCATGTTCATGTTCAAGTTCATTTCCAATGTCATTTCCAATGTCATTTCCGATATCATTTCCGTGTTTTCTCACATCAATTTCACTGCCAATAATTACTATGATAGGTGAAGTTTTGTCACCGCGTCGCGGTTACCCGATTTATAGTATTCAAGTTGCGTTTGAAGTTTCCGAAAAAGGTCCTAGAAAAATTTTCAAAAAAGTCATGAAGGAAGCCCACCATGCCCATATGACACCCACCCGGTTTCGCCGACCTTGATTCATTTTTCAAGGTCGCAGAGCACTTTGAAGTCAGATTTTCCATACTTTTGAAATGCCAAAATCTCATCCGGTTATGCGCGGATTCCGTTTCTCTCACTTTTATTAGGTTCCACATGCGTTCTGCAAGTTACAAAGTAAGACTTCCGAAAATGCAGGTCCAGGTCAAAAATGGCCACGGCCATTTTTAGTGCTAAGCGATTGTCGCACGAGATGTCAGAAACTTAGGCCCCAGGGTTCTCAATGTGAGGCCAAAAGCTGGCTTGGTGGCCGGGCCAGTGCTGTAGGTTATAGCTGTAGTGATCCCATGATTGGTTATGCAGTTACTTAATTTTAAATATTGACCCTTAAATTCTGCTTTTTGCAATAACAACAGGTATTTGTTGAAACTCCTGTGGTCTAACAGCTGTAGAAAGCCAAAATATACCTAATTCAAGTCTTCTCTATGCAACCTGCAAGCTGAAATACATTCAGAAGGCTCCATTCTAGCAGACGACGAATAAGTCCATGAGCCAGACCAGATATTGGTACCACCTGGTTTTTCTGAAAGACATATGCCTATAGACTATAAAAAAGTTTGGGCCCAAGATTGGCACGGCGGCTTAGTGATAGTAATCAGCCCTTAAATGTGGGAATCTGTGTCGGATTTGAGCGCATGAATTATGGGGTGGGGGAACCTAAAATTGCTATATCTCCTGTATCAGTGAACCAATTTCAACAAATTACCCCTGAAAATGTCTGGAATTTTAAGTTTTACAAATATAGGTCAATATATGACCAATATGCATGTTAAGTAGGTCACCAGAGGTCAAAAGGTCACAAAAATTGACCATTGCTTAAAATCTGAACCATTGTCCAAATGAACACCACAGCTGCCAACCCAATGAGACTTGGTAGGTCATGGAGGGCTCAGATCATAGATAACAAGTATGAAAGTCCATTTTATGCCAATAAACGGATAATTCATGCATGTGTCGGCAGCGGCACATAACGAAATATGGTACATGTTTGAAAATGACCGTTTTAAGGGTGGAGGAAACTAAAATTGCTGTATCTTCTGAACCAATGGTCCTATCCCCACAAATTACCCTCAAAATGTTCGGACTTGTAAGTTCCCCACATATAGGTCATTATATGACCAATATGCAAATTAAATAGGTCATCAGGGGTCAAAAGATCACGAAAATTGACCGTTGCTTAAAATCTGAACCCTCATCCAAAAACAAACTCCTCAGCTGAAAAACCAATGGGACTTGTTAAGTCATTTAGAGGTCCGATTATAGATAAAAAGTGTCAAAGTAAATTTTATGTCTAAAATTGTAGAATTTATGTATGTATCAGAAATGGCACAAGACAAAATATGTCAGATATTTGAAAATGACCGTTTTAAGGGTGGGGGGAACTAAAATCACTATATCTCCTGAACCAATTGTTCTATCTCAACATATTTCCCTATAAAATGTTCGGACTTGTGGGTTCTATAAATATAGGCCATTATATGACCAATATGCTAATTAATTAGGTCTTCAGAGGTCAAAAGGTCGCAAAAATGACCACTGCCTAAAATCTGAACACCTTATCAAACAACAAACACCATAGCTGCCAAACCCATTGGACTTGTTGAGTCATTTAGGGAAAAGATAATAGATAACAAGTTTGAAAGTCAATTTTATGTCTAAAATGCAGAGTTTATGTATGTGTCAGTAGTGGGACATAACAAAATACTGCAGGTATTTGAAAATGACAGTTTCAACAGAGGTGAAACAAAAATAATTGCAATATCTCCCGAACCAGTGGTCCAATTTCAACAAATGTCTGCTGCAGGTGTCTGGAATTAGGAGTTTTATACATGTTATTTGACCAACATGCAAATCAATTACGTAATCAGCGATCAAAAGGTTGCAAAAATGTAATTACACACCATAACCGGTATACCAATGGTACTTGATATGTCATGCAAGGCTAAGATGATTGACAGCAAGTGTCAAAGTCAATTTTATGCCTAAAATTGAGCTTTACAGGATATTTCTTGTACAACACTGAAAGGTAAAGAATGTAGAGGATGTCACCAGGGACCAGGTGAGTATATCAATCCATAAGACCTCAATTTGAGTTTCCTTGCTTGGAGAAGATTCCGTCACATGAAAGTACCAGAAAATAATTCCTCTTTCCCACAGTCTCCTCGATCCTACTATTCTCAAATTCTCCAGCCACATTCTGAGAAAAAAAGTACATAGGATGGAGTGAAATACCTGTGGGGTGGATGTGAAAACTTCTGGGGTGCATCAGAGGTGACCTTTTCAAATCACATTAAATTTATATTAAACCAACATCAATTTAAACTCCATCTCAGCCATTGTGTATGATTTTTTTTATATTGTGCCCAATTGCTAATGACCATTTGATCCCAGTTCACTCAGTCTGTCTGGTTTTGAGTCCTCAAAAAAGCCAGAAGCGAAGAGGAGCAGTTTCCGGACATCTATACATCACAAATTTAATAGGTCTTTTTTATATTTAGTTTACTATGTCTTGAATCAACTCTTCATCTTATTGACAAGACATGCATTTCAGCTGTTTGTGGTACATTCAGTCATTCACATAATAACATTGACATCATACTCAGGAAAACAAAAATCGCTGATTTATGGATTGACGTGCGCTGAACTGATCCCTGGTAACATTCTCTGACAAGAATCATTCAGCCAAGCTTTTTAGTTTCATTTTTCTATATAGATCTATCATTTGAAGAGATGTCCTGCAATGCAGTTACAGGGAGACTGATATTAATGCAGCTATCCTTTACAGTCTATTTGGCAGTTTTGTGAGCCTTAAAACTGTCACTCAGCAGTATTGTATACTTTAAACTGTCACTTCTAAGTCTGTGTCGTTTGTTCTACACCACTGCTGACAAAAAGTTCCGTACTTTTAGATAAAATATATAATTGGACGTGTTTAATCTTATATTATGATTGCTACTTGTATTATATGAATTATAAAGTTCAATTGGTAAATTCGGTATGGAGGATGAGTTTTTTTTTTTAACAGGTCCCATTGGTTTGATAGCTAAGGTGTTTGTTTGAAGACTTATGGATTGATATACTAACCTGGTCCCCGGTGAAATCCTCTACATTTTTTTACATTTCGGTGTTCTATTTATAAGAAATATCCTGTAAAGTTCAATTTTAGGCATAAAATTGACTTTGATACTTGTTGATTATCATCTGAGCCTTACATGGCATATCAAGTACCATTGGTATACCGGTTACGGGGTGTAACTTGTTCATGAGAGCTCAGATTTTAAGCGAAGGTACATTTTCAAATATGTACCATATTTCATTATGTGCCGCTGCTGACACATGCATGAATTATCCGTTTATTGGCATAAAATGGACTTTCACACTTGTTATCTATAATCTGAGGCCTCCATGACCTACCAAGTGTCATTATGTTGGCAGCTGTGGTGTTCATTTGGACAATGGTTCAGATTTTAAGCAATAGCCAATTTTTGTGACCTTTTGACCTCTGACGACCTACTTAATTTGCATATTGGCCATATATTTACCTATATTTGTAAAACTCAAAATTCCAGACCATTTTCAGGGGTAATTTGTTGAAATTGGTCCACTGATTCAGGAGATATAGCAATTTTAGGTTCCCCCACCCCATAATTCATGTGCTCAAATCCGACACAGATTCCCATATTTAAGGGCTGATTACTACCACTAAGCTGCCGTGCCAATCTTGGGCCCCAACTTTTTTATAGTCTATAGGCATATGTCTTTCAGAAAAACACTGTTAGATTTTGCCACCCCAGGTGGTACCAATATCTGGTCTGGCTCATAGACTAAATGTCTTATTGTCTCGAGCCCGCAGTAAACAAAAAGCTGTGCTCTGATTGGCTGACTTAATGCAGGTGAACTTTGAAGTTGAGGCTGCAGGCCAGTAAATAGCATGGAAATTGGTTAGAATGGAGTAGATTAGCATCACTATGGCTGTGACATGGACCGGGATTGCCCCGGAAACAGGTCAAAACAGAAAAACCGCAGATTTTTGGCGGGAAAAGCTGAAACACCGCATTGTGCGGGTGCCGGTGGCAATTTAATGTCTTTCTTGACCCCTTCCCCCTAGAATTGCGTAGTTTTGTGATTCTAGGCCTCTGCATAGGACAATGTATGTCCATTGCAGCATTTGCATGCCAAAAGATAGGAAAATGGGCTTTCCGGTCAGAATGAACCTGAAGGTACTTGGGCCAAATGTCTTGACATATTACTAATCCTCACTAGTAGAGCAGCATTTCCTGCGAAAATGATGAAAATTGCATCATTTCTGAGCCCGCAAATTGCCAAAAACCTCCGTTTTTGAATTTTTCAAGATAAAATCGCCCCGTCACAGGAAATTGATTTTGGGGGCTGAAAGTGGCTCTGAAATATTGCTTGGAGTCGGACCCACAACCTAGTACCCTTGCTTTAGTTACATTGTACCAATAACACCCAATTAAAGGTGGTGAAGTTTTGTCGCCGCTTCACGGTTACCCGATCTCTAGTTATTATTATTATTTGTTAAAACCAACAGACCCATAACAGTTTGTTGTATTCAGAAACATTAGCTAGAGTTAGATTGGAAACAATTTAAAAAAAACTAGTTCCAATACAGAATTATTGAAAGTATTTTCAAATATATTTGTATTTTGTATTTAAAAACTTTCAAATTTGAGTATTTGTATTTGTATTTGTATTTAGAGAGATTGAAAGTATTTGTATTTGCATTTAAATACTTTTATGTGTATTTGAACCCAACCCTGCTTTTATCTCAGGAAAACCCCTTCTTTTTTCGACTGTCGTTGGATGGCACTCTGGTGTAGTGGCAGAGTGTTTGCCTGGCAATGGCAGCACTGTTGGTTTAAAACCTGGCTGGGTTTCTGTTTTTCATGGAATGAAGCAATAAAATAAAGTTAATGTTGTTTAGGTAATTCAATTGTCTCTAGAAATAATCAAATTTAATGCAAATATATAGTATAGAATTGAAAAGGTGTCGCCTGTTGGTTAGGAAGGCCTATAATTATTTTTAGCTCATATGGCCACCAGGAGCTGATTCTGATTTTAAGTTTTTTTTCCAAAAAATACCTTCATTTTGGTTATCTATGGTAAGTTTGTTAATTTAAAAATCAAATTTGACAAACTTGTAGGATAATGTTATAGTAATTTTTGTCAAACCAGGGACACAAAGTCAACGCATGTGGCACCTCCTATATGCAGACTTGGATGCCAAAGACAGCCTGTGACATAATGTCCAGATAGGTTGGTTGAATAACTTATACGGCGTTGGAGGTTAACTGGGCTATCGATTTGGGTCCGCAGCTCATCCGCGTTTTATGCATGTCTCCGCGGTTTACATCTGCGCACTCGGCACGAAGCGGGTCAGATTTCTGTTTGTGTTTACTGTTCAATTGTTAAACAAGTGAATTATCCTGGACTAGATCAATCTTCATTTCTTTTCACTTTTAGTACTGGTCAGATGGTTACAAAATATCAATTCCTTTGTATTACTAGGTTAATGTTAACTCGAATCGATTTAGATCTCTCATGGTATAGTACTCATAGCTATCGTGCAGGAGCTGCGACCTCTGCCTCAATGTCAGGGTTTTCTGAACACGAAATTAAACAGTTAGGCCATTGGAAGTCCGATGTTTACCAGACTTACATAAGAGACAACTATAAGCAACTTGCTGCATTTTCAGCATGCATAGAACAAGATTTTTCTTGAGAAGTTAATTTGAATTAAGTTCTTTACCTTGGGCTTTACTTGGGCTTATCTCAGGTAAATTCACTTATGTGTTCTGGTGTATGGTGCATGGCTGTATATGTTGAATGTCTCTGTGTGATATATGTGTTCAGCGATTTAATACCTAATTCTCAGAATTGTTTACTTCACGTCAATTGCCGTTGGTGTCTAGACTTGTTGAGAGTGAAAATTCTGATTCTAGTGATGTCAGTTTATTTTCCAGTCAAACTTGTGACGTTAGCCTGTCGGAGACATTTCTAGCTGATTTGTTGAATGCTGATTTTGAAGTTGTCAGTGTTATTTCAGATGTGACACAGTCGACTTTGGCTGATGAACAGAAAGAAATCTGATGATAGTTTACAGCATTTGTCTGATTGTGTTTGTGATGACATTGATGTCGATAATGAGCAAATGAACTGTCTTTTCATTGTTGTTCTAGTGATGAGAAAGCTTGTGATGAATATTTTGAGAGTGACGAATGTTGTTCACTTCCTCCGTCAGTTGCAGATGTCTCTTGTGATGAAAGTGTGTTTTCAAACAGTCAGTATGACAATTTCAGCATTGATTCTGGTGGTTCTTTTGGATCGACTAACTCTCAGGTGTTGTCAAATTTTGATGAGATTGGTCATTTGTTTGAGAAACAAGGTATTGACCAAAGGTTATTTCTTAAAAGGCGGGATTTTTAATGGAATTTTTGAAGAAACCTTTGCTAATGTAAGTTTTGCCATTAACTAATCTCGCTGCTGTCGAATTGTACGGGATTCAGCCAAATTTGTCTGATTGTCTTTTAGAATTTCAAGGTATTTTGTCTAGATGTCAAGTTTTGGAGGCTGTAGAATTTTCTAAACCTTTAGGCGTTCTTGTTTTAAAGCTGGCATTGGCTCTTTGATATTACAGAACAGGTAGCCAGGGATTAGCCGTCCTGTTTAATTGTAGGATTAAGAATAGTAATTGTTCTAATTATTCCTATTTAAAATTTCAAAATTAGATTTTGCCAAAGTAAAAAATTGCAAAATTAAAATTTAGATGTTATGTAAGATTCCATAATTTTATAATTCCATTTTTGATATATTTTAGATTACATATAATTCTACTTCAGTAGTTTCTTCTTCGAGAGCGATTTAATATCAAGATTTACAATCATCTCAAAATGTTTCTGCTGCAACATTCACCACTTGTAAAAATTTTCAGGTAATCCACCAGTAATTTATGTCAATGATGGCCAACCAGTCGAAGCTAGTCAGGAAACGGTACGGATAGTCTGCATGGTGACAAGCATGTGCTACAAAACAAAGGTATTGTATCATTTTTACCTTCAGCGAACGAAGTTCGAAGAAGGTATTGTTATCACTTCGGTCAAAAGTTGTCCGTCCGCCGGGCGGGCAGTCGGGCGGTCGGGCGGCGGGTTGATAGACAGTTTCCGGGCCAGAACTCAGCCCCTATTTAATGTACATGGATGAAATTTGGTACACACGTAGCCTGTATGGTCTAGTTGTGCCTTTTGATGGTCTGATTGATGGAACTTTTGTACTTTTTGAAATATTGAGAAAAATATACAAAAAATATTTTTTTGGTTTCCGGGCTGGGACTCAGCCCCTATTACACGTACATGGATGAAATCTTTTACAGATATAGCCTCTATGATCTAGTTGTGCCTTTTGATGGTCTGACTGATGGATATTCTATACCTTTTGAAATATTAAGAAAAATGTAAAAAAAAAAAAACAATTCATTTATGGCCCAAAACTTGGCCATTATTGCATGCACATGGATGAAATTTGTCACACATGTCACCTATGTGATAAAGTCGTACCTTTTGTGGGTGTGATTCATGGATATTCTATACCTTTTGAAATATTGACAAAAAAACATCAAAATTATTATTTCTGTTTCCAGGCCAAATCTTGGCCATTATTGTATATCCACTAGGGTGGTCCAAAAACACTTTCTTCAGAATTTCTCTGATTTGAATCTTGCATTCTAATCTTATATGGATAGAAGGCATAGTGTTAAAAATTTCAGCAAAATCAATTAATATTTAGAGGTGGCACAAAGCCGTTGAATTTTAACATGCGATTGCCCATCGGCAGACCTCAAAATCATCGGTATTTGCAAATCTTGCTGCATGTAACAGCATATTATTTTGATCAAGTGACCTTTTTTTATTGTTTTACGGGTCAGCAGCAATGAACAACAAACACAGATAGTTAAAGTTTACAATTTTAATAAAACAACAAAAAATATTTACAGTTAC
The DNA here is from genome assembly GCA_026936325.1 of Platynereis dumerilii. Taxonomy (NCBI): domain Eukaryota; kingdom Metazoa; phylum Annelida; class Polychaeta; order Phyllodocida; family Nereididae; genus Platynereis; species Platynereis dumerilii. The sequence goes on along the minus strand of JAPTHN010000119.1, from coordinate 292,727 downwards.
AATATTCACAAGTTTTAAATTTACTCAAAATTAACTAATTGTGACCCAGAATAATTTTAACCACTTATCTGTGTTATCCTATGGCTGAATGTCCATAGAGAAAGTTCCGGAAGCCAGAGGTCCTTTGGTATTGCGGAATGTCCAATAAAGTCCGTGTGAACTATAATCCACTGAAATATTGTCCGTGTAAAAATAATCCAGTCCTGAGTCCTTGTATGGTGTAATCCAGTACATCCAGTATAATATCCAGTGTAGTAGTGCCCAACCGGGTGATCCTCAATGTCCAGTCTATGATATGCACCGTTCAGCGATTTGGTAGAAAGTGACTGACTGGCAGAAGTTGGGGGTGTATTTATACAGGAGACAAGTTTCCAGAAAATTCTCACACTTTCTTGACTAATCTACAATGACCTAGTCTCATTAGTCATAAATAGATCTTTCTAGAACCAAATAAACAACTTAACTGGGTCACAAAGTCAACACAATTGTTTATCAACTGATTATGTAATCATAATAGAATAGCAATTCAGTGCTAATTGGTGTTACATAATAACCACGCAATGTTAATGTAAACAATCATACACAATAGCAGATCATTGTAAACAATGATAATACACAGAACTACATGAAATATACAGCATGATTGACACAAAATACACATACCATTATATTAGTAATATTTATATGATAATAACTGTATACAGTAGGAATGATATAAAATATCCATACTGCATTTACAATTTCATTTACAAAATTTGCCATACATCACACCTCCCCTCTAAAAAGGAAAATTTTGATCGAAGAGCAAAATTTTTATACTAGTGTCTTAACACGAAAGTACAATAACATCAAACATCAAAGCTTAACATCTAGACAAACAATCAGCAATGACATTATCTTTGCCCTTGATATGTTTAATAACAATGTCATACTCTTGAAGTATCAAACTCCAGTTCAACAATCTCCTATTGTTATTCTTCATCTTATGCAAGAACACCAAAGAATTATGATCAGTATACACAATGAGGGGCTTCTGGCCTGTACTAACATAGACTTCAAAATGCTGAAGTGCTAGGATTAATGCAAACAATTCCTTCTCAATAGTGGAATAGTTCTTTTGATGTTTATTGAACTTCTTAGAAAAGTAGGCAACAGGATGTTCAATGAGATCATCACTGTCCCGCTGCAGAAGTACTGCACCAGCAGCATCTTCGCTAGCATCCACAGCTATTGAGAAAGGAGGTCGAAGTTTGGTGACTGGAGAACAGGGTAGTGACACAATATGTTCTTTAACTTATCAAAAGCCTTTTGACAAGGTTCATACCAAACAAATTTTACACTCTTTTTGAGTAAATTTGTCAAAGGCAAAGTACAGTCTGCAAAATTCTTGCAGAACTTCCGATAGTATCCTACCATGCCCAAAAATCGTCTCAATGCTTTCTTGCCTGTGGGCGTAGGAAATGCCAAAATGGTCTGAACTTTAGCATCAACTTGGGCCACTTCACCTTGACCAATCACGTATCCGAGATAGACAACGTGTGCTTGGCCAAACTCACTCTTTGCCAAATTGACTGTCAGCTTAGCTTCAGACAGACACTGAAACAATTTCTCCACTGCCTCCAGGTGAGCTTCCCAGGTGTCACTTCCTGTCACCAAGTCATCAATGTACGCATTAGTGTTAGGCAGATCTTTGATCACGCCATGAATCATCCTTTGGAATGTTGCAGGAGCGTTTTTCATTCCAAAAGCTAAAACTTTGTATTCATACAAACCAGAAGGTGTGACAAAAGCAGAGATTTCTCTTGCCCGATCTGTTAGTGGAACACACCAGTACCCTTTTAACAAATCAATCTTTGTAACAAACTTGGCCTGTCCTACCTTATCTATACAATCATCCACTCTAGGTATAGGAAATGCATCCGTTTTTGTAACTGCATTAACCTTGCGGTAATATGTACAGAACCTGATAGTACCATTTGGTTTTGGAACTAACACACATGGTGAACTCCAATTAGAAGTGGAAGGCTGAATAATATCATGCTCCAACATATACTGAATCTCCTGCTGAGAAAGCTTACACTTATCAGGATTCATGTGGTGTGGATGTTGCTTGATGGGACTGGCTTCACCTACATCAACATCATGAATAGCTGCTGATGTCCTTCTAGGTACATCAGGAAACAAATCTTGATACTTGAATATCAAATCCCTCATCTGGGCCTGCTGTGTAGGGGCTAGGTGTGTCAACTTAGTATCTAAATTCTGGAGAACCTCAGAATTTGTCAGTTTACAAGGAACAATATCTGTCCTAATGGTGGGTTCATTGTCTTGACCTTCACCTTCAGAAGTATCCTCAGATACATCAGCTTCTACAGCTGCCACAATCCCTACAGACCTATCATGATAAGGCTTCAACATGTTGATGTGACAGAGTTGTGTCGGTTTTCTCCTGTCTGGAGTCCGCACAACATAATTAAGATCATTAACTTTGGAATGGATCTCATAAGGACCATGAAACCTAGCTTGCAAAGGGTTCTGTTGCATTGGAAACAACACAAGAACTTTATCTCCAGGCTTAAACCTTCTAGCTCTAGCATTGCGATCATACCAAGTTTTCATTTTCTTCTGAGAAGACTCAAGATTCTCTCTAGCGAGTTCACAAGCCCTGTAAAGCCTTTCCTTAAACCTGGACACATAATCCAAAAGACTAACATCTGAATCCTTGTCCAACCACTGCTCACTAAGCAAAGCAGAGGACCATGAACCTGATGTCCAAACACAAGTTCAAACGGGCTGAATCCAATTGACTCTTGAACTGCTTCCCTTGCAGCAAACAACACCAAATGAACACCTTCATCCCAGTCCTTCTCATTGTCCTGGCAATAGGATCAAAGCATTGTCTTCAGAGTCGCATGGAACCTCTCCAATGCTCCTTGACTCTCCGGATGGTAAGCACTGGATGCAATCTGCTTGATGCCAAGCTCATACACAACTTGCTGAAACACTCCAGACATGAAGTTACTGCCTTGATCCGACTGAAGCTCTTTCGGCAATCCAAATACAGTAAAGAACTTGATAAGGGCCTTGGCGATGGTAGCTGCCTTGATGTTGCATAGAGGCATGGCTTCAGGAAATCTGGTAGCAGCACACATGATGGTCAACAAGTACTGGTTACCTGTCCTTGACTTGGGTAGTGGCCCCACACAATCAATGATCACCTTTGCGAATGGTTCACCAATGGCTGGAATGGGCTGTAGCGGTGCTTTAGCAGGATCTACCTGGCTTTTACCAATGACTTGACAAGTGTGACAAGTCCGACAGAAGTTAGAGACATCCCTGCTAATGCCGGGCCAGAAGAACTGCTTTAAAATCCTGTGAACTGTCTTGTTCACACCGAGATGACCTCCAAGGGGTTGGCTATGTGCCATAGATAGAATCTCATCTCTGTAGATCTCAGGAACCACAACTTGATTGATGACGGTCCATTCTTCATTTGCAGGAACATCTGGGGGTCTCCATTTCCTCATAAGTACCCCATCTTTCAGGAAATAACCAACAGGCACTTTGGCTATCTCATCAGGAGGGAGAGCTTTCTCTCTCAAATCCGACAAAGTTGGGTCGTTGACCTGCTCCTGGATCAACTGTTGTCTTGACAATGACACATTCGTAGACTTGGGTGTCGCCGAAGACACATCTGTAGACATGGCGGACTTCCGCTGGATCCAAGCTTCACTGATGTCTGGGAACTTCCTTGGTCCTGATCAAACAATTGTTTGATAAAAGTATCTGATAAATCATCAGAATCGAGACTCTCTTCCGAGTCATGGTCTCGTTGAGACAAAGTGCTATTTTGCACACGGTCCTCCTCTTCTTTAGCTTTTCTAGCCAATCCTCTCGTCACGGCACAAGAAGGAAAGATGTCAGAATCAAGAGGGACTTCCTCAGACACAGGTTTTACTGACATTTCAACAGAGGGGACAACCTTTCCACCAGCTAAGTCATTGCCTAGCAACAAAGAAACACCTTTAACAGGGAGACTTGACCTAAGTCCCACTTTAACTTGTCCTGTAACTAAGTCTGACTTCAAGAACAAAGAGTGCAGAGGTACAGAAACAATCCTCTCTTCAATACCCTGAACAAGAATAAATTCACCAGTGGCCGACTCATCCGTAAATGGCAACACACCAGCTAGTAAAAGTGACTGAGATGCCCCAGTGTCACGTAGAATATGAATGGGTACAGGAGAAGAACTCTCATTTAGAGAAACAAATCCCTCTGACACGAAAGGAAGGAACTCTTCCCTCAAACCATCAGACAAAAGAGCCTCTTTGGCAAACGAAGGACGAGGAGATCCACTTGGATCAGTTGATTCAACAACAGGTGTATCTTGAAAGGATTTAACAAGTGCATTAGGCAAGGCTTCCTTCTCCTTCTTTTTCCTCAAGGAATAACAATCAGACACTAAGTGACCTGGTTTCTTACAATATGCACATGTGGGACCAGTTGCCTGGTCTTTAAGTTGGCTTTTGCCAAAGCTCTTGCCTGCATTATTCTTATCTTTACCATCACTGGACTGAGACTGTTGGGAACTATGGAATTTACCACCATTATTCCTATGGAATGGACCCTTAGCACTGGAACCAAATTTAGACTTGTGAGTCAAAGCGTATTCATCCGCTAAGCGAGCAGCATTCTGTAGAGTAGAAGCATCTCTCTCATCAAGATAAGACTTCAAATCATCTTTGACACATCTCTTGAACTCCTCCACAAGAACAAGATCCTTCAATTTCTTAAAATCATTTTCAACCGACCGAGAAGTGCACCACCTTTCAAAGTATACCTCCTTCTCATGAGCTAATTCTACGTAAGTCTGGCTATCAGTCTTCTTAAGATTTCTAAATCTCTGTCTATAAGCCTCAGGAACTAATTCATAGGCAGTGAGAATAGCATTCTTAACAGTTTCATAATTTGCTGCATCAGTAACTGAAAGAGCGGAGTAGGCTTGCTGAGCCTTACCCGAAATAACACTTTGAAGCATCAATGGCCAGTACTTCTGTGGCCATGACAAACTCTCAGCTACCTTCTCAAAATGTTGAAAGTACTTATCTACCTCAACTTCATGAAATGGAGGAACTAATCTCACTTCCCTACTAGCAACAAATGTGTCACCCATATTGGGATTTTCTCTTCTTACTACTCCTCTTTCTATTTTCTCTAACTCATGTTTCCTTTGATTTTCTCTTTCCCTTTCTTCTGCTTGAATTCTCAACCTCTCTAAATCTCTTTCTTTCTGCATCTCTTCTGCCTTAAACCTTTCCTGCTCTAATTTAAAATCTCTTTCTTCTTTCTCTCGCTGCAATATAAGATCCCTCTCTTCTCTTTGTTTAGCTAATTCTGCTTGTTGCTTTTGCAATTCTAATTCCATCATTTTAAGCCTAAGTTCACTTTCTGACAAAGGTTTCCTCTCAGAAGGATCCGGAAATAGATCCAAATCATCTTCAGTAAATACATCTTCGTCTGCATAGAACACAGCTATTTTCCTAGCAATAACTGGTTTTCTCCAGGAACCTTTAATTTCATCTAATTTCAAATGTTCAACCAATTCTAATAACTCAGGCTTCTTTAAAGCCTTCAAACCCTCAACAGTTGGTGTGTCCACAAAGTTTTTCACTGCTGCTGAAGTCATGATGGAAATTTCCAGAAAGTATTACAAAATTTCAAAATTTTTAGAAATTTCACAATTAAATTAAATGCCAAAAGTTAGGTTTATCCCGGACACGAGCCCCCAATTTATGTTAAGGGTCAGCAGCAATGAACAACAAACACAGATAGTTAAAGTTTACAATTTTAATAAAACAACAAAAAATATTTACAGTTACAATATTCACAAGTTTTAAATTTACTCAAAATTAACTAATTGTGACCCAGAATAATTTTAACCACTTATCTGTGTTATCCTATGGCTGAATGTCCATAGAGAAAGTTCCGGAAGCCAGAGGTCCTTTGGTATTGCGGAATGTCCAATAAAGTCCGTGTGAACTATAATCCACTAAAAATATCGTCCGTGTAAAAATAATCCAGTCCTGAGTCCTTGTATGGTGTAATCCAGTACATCCAGTATAATATCCAGTGTAGTAGTGCCCAACCGGGTGATCCTCAATGTCCAGTCTATGATGTGCACCATTCAGCGATTTGGTAGAAAGTGACTGACTGGCAGAAGTTGGGGGTGTATTTATACAGGAGACAAGTTTCCAGAAAATTCTCACACTTTCTTGACTAATCTACAATGACCTAGTCTCATTAGTCATAAATAGATCTTTCTAGAACCAAATAAACAACTTAACTGGGTCACAATGTCAACACAATTGTTTATCAACTGATTATGTAATCATAATAGAATAGCAATTCAGTGCTAATTGGTGTTACATAATAACCACACAATGTTAATGTAAACAATCATACACAATAGCAGATCATTGTAAACAATGATAATACACAGAACTACATGAAATATACAGTATGATTGACATAAAATACACATACCATTATATTAGTAATATTTATATGATAATAACTGCATACAGTAGGAATGATATAAAATATCCATACTGCATTTACAATTTCATTTACAAAATTTGCCATACATCACAATTATGTTCAGGATGCCCAATCCAGTCCTGATATTCTTTCTGACTTACAATGTTTCGTAGCAGGTCAGCATAGATATAACATAGGTTAATTATCAAGCCTTTTTTCATAAAAACAGGCAAATATTTCACTTACTATGAATAATAGATAAAAGATAACCCCAAGATATTACTTTGCCATGCCAATTTTATCATACACTAAAAAATCAGGAAGAAATATTCATTTCTAAGAAAGATCTGGGAAATTGACCAATTTTTCAGTTGCACGAATGAGGAATTACATAATAAACTTCGAGGGCTTTGTGCCACCTCTAAATATTAACCGATTTGGCTGAAATTTTGCATGTGTTTGGGGGTTTTTGGAGATTTGATTTTCCCATTGAAATGTGGACCACCCTAATATCCACAGATGAAATTTGATACACATCACCTATATAATGTTATAATGCTTTTTGATGCTCTGATTCATAGTTATGATTCGACCTATCGGGAGAATCATCTTGTTTTCTTTGATTTTATTATTATTATTATTATTATTATTATTATTATTATTTTCTTGGCCAGTAGGTTTTTGTGCTAGAGACTTGAAACTTGGTACATATATAGTCCATGGTTAGTACTTCATTTTGGGAGAAGATGGTTGACCTTGACCTTGAACTCAAGGTCACAGGTCATCTCAAAGTCGAAAATTGGAAAACTTAAAAGTGGAATAACTTTTTTAATATTACAAGAATCAATTTGAAACTTTGGAATATATATATAAACATGTATCCCAACATTTGTAACCCATAATTGTTTTTGTGCAATGAGGGTAAGGGGGTAATTACCCCAATTTGACTAAAACAGGTTTGCACAGGTTTCCAGAAAAACTAAGCAAGCTAGAAACTCAGTTCTTTCACTGATAGGTAGCCTGACTAACCATTCAAGGTAAGTGATATTTTTATTTTGATTATGTGAAGGGGTAACTATGTAATGGGTGTTGAAAATAGGTGTTTTGCCCCAAGAGTGAAAAAATTGTAAAACTTTGGTTTGAATGAAGGGATTTCAATGATAGTATGGTAAATATATTAGGGTTTCTGTATTATGTAATCATTGTTGCCCGAAGCTTGGTAATTACCCCAAAAAGGGGTAAATGTCTATAACTTGTGATTGACCTGGACGATTTTCTTCAAATTTTGCACACGTTTGGGATATTGACACAGGCACATATTAAACAAATAATTTTAACAGTATTGCCAACATAGGGTATTTACCCTCGTAATCAATGCCAAAAGGGGTGAATATATATTTTGAGGAGTTATGTTGTTCAAAATGAAATATCAGCTGTATGTTTGGTCTACGGGTATCCGGTTGGATTTTACTGGATGAAAAGTTTCTGTTTTGGGTAATTACCCCCAAAAGGGGTAAATGTCTATAACTTGTGATTGACATGGACGATTTACTTCAAATTTTGCACACGTTTGGGATATTGACTCAGGCACATATTAAACAAATAATTTTAACAGTATTGCCAACATAGGGTATTTACCCTCGTAATCAATGCCAAAAGGGGTGAATATATATTTTGAGGAGTTATGTTGTTCAAAATGGAATATCAGCTGTATGTTTGGTCTACTGCTATCCGGTTGGATTTTACTGGATGAAAACTTTCCGTTTTGGGTAATTACCCCCAAAAGGGGTAAATGACTATAACTTGTGATTGACATGGACGATTTACTTCAAATTTTGCACACGTTTGTGACATTGACTCAGACACATGCTAAAAGGAAAAAATTCACAGAATAGGGTGATTTACCCTCGTAATCAAGTTCTAAGGGGGTAAATACATATTTTGAAGAACTTGGTTGTTTAAAATGGAATATTAGTTGCACGTTTGGTCTAGGTTATTCGTATGGATGTTACTGGATGAAAAGTTTCGGTTTTTAATAATTACCCCCAAAAGGGGTAAATGACTATAACTTGTGACTGACATGGACGATTTACTTCAAATTTTGCACACGTATGGGATATTGACTCAGGCACATGTTAAAAGAGAAAACGTTACAGTATAGGATAATTTACCCTCGTAATCAAGGTCAAAGGGGGGTAAATACGTATTTTGAGGAATTTGGTTGTTTAAAATGGAATGTCAAGTTTATGTTGGATCTAGGCTTGTACTTAATGGATGTTACTGGATGAACAGTTTCGGTTTTAGGTAGTAACCCCCAAAAGGGGTAAATGGCTATATCTTGTGATTGACATGGACAATTTTCTTCAAATTTTGCATGGGCTAAGTGTGTCTACTTTACGACATAATATAAGTAGAAACTTCAGCTTACAGGGTCTCTACCATAATAGTCCGACATAGTCTCATATAATTTGTTTTACTCATATATTTGAGGTCGAATCATTGCCTAACCTTTTTAAAGGTTGAATTGGTCAATAACGTTTTTTTGGAGGGCATTATGGGGTATTAATCAGTTATGGCCAGAGGGCAGAAATCATTAACTTAATGCCCGAGCCGCCAGGCGAGGGCATTAAATGATTTCTGACCGAGGGCCATAACTGATTAATACCCCATAATGCCCGACAACAAAATGTTATTATCATTATTATCATTTTCCAACATCTCAGTGACATGAATCTTGACTTTACCTTTGTTATAGCGATCGTCGCATTTTGCGTTCTCGCGCCATTATTATTCAATATACAGCATCGCTGTTTATCTGGATCATCAGGAATTTTTCTCCTGATCATTTTGTTTTTTTTTATTTCCAAAATCGGACGATTTCTCACCGATTTAGCCTGAATCTGACAGCAAACTTTGATTTCTGAAGTCAACAACATCGCCATGACGTCACTTGTGATGACGTCACGATACGGTACAATACACCAGGGGGCGCTTTCGCGGGCGTTAACGGCCATTAACGCCCGCGAAATGAGCATTAACCCACAGACAATGCCCTCTAAAATGATAATAATACTAGTTATTTTTATTTCTTTTTGAAATATTGACAAACATTTAAACAAATGCAAATAAATATCTTTTGGTTTCCAACTCTCAGCTCACGACCTATTTCTTGTTTATGCATGAAACTGGTCCATCATATGTTTCAATTAGTCTAGTGAGGCCTTTCCATGGTTCAACATACCCTGGCAGGCAGACGGGCTTATAAAAGGACAGAGAGCATAGATAACTTTGAACAGGCCAAGACCTGACCACTACTAGATATACTTACACTTGACATGGAGGTCATTCTGGGCTGCTGAATTTCTCAGTGAGCTTCTGGCCTTCTACAGCACTTTAAACAGGAATTACAAGATGCTGCACATGTTATATGTGCAGGTAATGATTGAAAACATGGTCAGATATAATATCTGACCATGTTTTCAATCATTACCTGCACATAAAACATCCGCAGCATCTTGTAATTCCTGTTTAAAGTGCTCTAGAAGGCCAGAAGCTCACTGAGAAATTCAGCAGCCCAGAATGACCTCCATGTGCCCAAATTAGTAATAATTGTTAGAAACATTAGAAATCTGTTCCCTGCGTGGCGTGGGAAGCCTTAGAAGCTACCCTTGTTTAATTGAATGATGGGCCTGTTATGTGAGCAACCTTGATATCGTAATCATAGGCGTATTTCGCAGGGGGTCGGGGGGGGCTGCAGCCCCCCTGGCATCAGGGCAAATGGCATATATCAGGGCAAATCCTGACCAATCAGGGCAGATCCACTGCCCTGGTCACATTCGCGCCATGTTAAAATTTCAGGGCAAAATAGTCACAGCTTTCCCGAGAAGTTGCTTATCATTACTATAGAGAATAATTATGTAGATACTTTTGACACCTTCAAAATTCTACAAACTATTTGAAATTTTGCATGCATTTTAAAACTTCATCACATGGGCAACTGTACACCTTAGAGAAGCTCATGTGGCATTGGCTTTACGTAGAGATTGAAACATTGAGCTGAATGGAACATGAGCAGACTGACCCTGTCTCGAGCCAAAGGTTGGCCCATCCTTCATCTCAACCTGTGTTACATTAGGACCTCCTATAGGTCACAGATCAAATAATTTTATTTTGCATGCAAAAAATGAACTCTATCAGGAGTAGCAAATATCACGTAATATAGCACTTGTAGATAAATAGAAAGTTAACAAGTAAATGGATCAAATCACAATTTTATCACTACAGCTGGATATATTTGTTGATGCACCAATTCAGCCTGTTAGTACAACTCACACCAAGGAAGGAAGCAGATTCAACACAATTGCAGTATCAGAAGCAACATTCTCTGACCCTGGAAACTACACAATTGTTTGCAAAGAAAGAGGAAAAGATGACCATTATTCAAGAAATTACACCTTGTTGGTTGACCCCAGTGAAAAGGGTAAGTCAAGGGTACACCAACGAAAGGATTGAATAAAACAGACAAGACAAGTGCTTATCCGACCACCAAGGCCAATGCTTGATTCTGATTGGTTGAGAACTGTGGGTATATATCCTGTATCTGTCAGGCAGCTTGGCCTGCACAGATATTTTCTGTATCCTGCAGTGATGACATCACAATCACTCATAAATTATCAGAGGTTGTTACGCAAACAATGGGAGTGATTGTTTATGTCATGACGTCACAATGGTCTGCTGGTGACATCACAACAAACTGCTGCTCCTAAATTATTAGAGAATTTGAAGTTATCAGACTAAAATTTAGCAAAGACCACTGATAAAATTATTTCGGGTATAAATTAAACCCCATAGCAGTGTAGTTAAAAGCTAGAACATCATTCATGTCAGGTCTGCTTCTGAATTAATTAATTAACGCTGTCAAACCTGACCTTTGTAATATTCATACCATTGAACTACATTGTTATGGGAGTTTTATTGTACCATGTGGTCGGATAAATTCGTAATTTGTTGTTTGCTTTTGGCAGATACAGGATTTACCTTCCCTCAGATAGCTGTATCCGGGCTCAGCTTCGCTTCGCCCAGATACAGCTATCTTTGGGAAGGTAAATCCTGTATCCGCCAAGTAAACAACAAATAACTAATAATATCTTTCAAACAGCTACGGAAAATCAGCAATCCTGATCAATTTTTGGGTGATTTGATCAAATAAGTGGCCAAAGTATGCATACCTATTAGCTTCCTTAAATTAAAGTTTCTGGATGGACACCAGAAAACGTTTGTTTTGTCTGTTTTAAACAAACCTTTTTTTTTTCTGTGTGAAATATGAATATTAACCTTAATATTTTGGGAATGCAATGAGTTAAAATTGTATGACATCTTGCTGACGAGATGTCTCAATATTTTATGTTTGGTTTACTTTCAAAATTCGACCCTTTTGTGGTCATGAACAGGTCTCTCATAGGGGTGCGATCTCTCATCGGGGTGCAAAATGCACTAAAAATACTATTTTGTGAGGGAGGAAGGCGGTCACATAAGGGATTACAACATGAGTTTTACAACAGGAGTTACAACAGAGGTACGACTGACATACATGCACGATGAAATAGAAGAATATAATTTAACTTTACTAAATTCCGCCAGGCGTAATTTTGCTGCAAAATTCTATCAATTGACTAAAGATAATTACTTTCATAGGCATGGTTAACCTCATGGCCATGTCATAAAACCTTCATTCGATGCAAATGACCATCATGACAAACTGAATGCCATCACCAGCCTTGAAAATTGTGCCAGACTTGTTAATGACTGGATGAATAACAATCGACTTCAGATGAATCCATCTAAAACGGAATTCATCCCATTTGGGTCAAGACATCAAATTCAGAAATGCAAAACAGATGACTTGAACTATGTCATTCATTAGTCCTATGATCAAAGAAAGTTAAATACCTTGGCGCTGTTCTTGACATAAGTCTTCGTCTTACCGACCATATAAGATAGATAGATAGATAGATAGATATGGTAAGTGCAGCCCTCTAATCCCAGTTCTGGGCACTCACGAGGATTGATTGATGAGATGGGAGAGAGAGCGGAAGTCCTCAACATGTTACTCATTTACCCCATGTGAGGGATCTTTTATTTGCCCAGCACAGACACTGATACAAGGGGCCGCCAATTTAACATCTCATCCGAAAGACCTAAAGTATGTATAAAACCACAATGCGGAATCTAATGTGTATCAAACATCAGGAATGGGCATGAGTGCATATGTACTCTTGTGCTGAGTACTTGTGTACTCAAGTACTTAAATCCAGGTACTTATATGTACTCAAGGCTTTTATGAGTACTGTAGTTGTACTTTTTCTCGAGTAGCCTACATTGGCAAAGTACTCGTAATCTTGAGGACCTTGAGTGTACATCATGAGTACATTACATTTTACACAATGAAGATGGTTTTGATGCCTATTTGGTTTGTATACCAAAAAATTGAAAATATATTATACTTTAAATCATTTAATTAGAACTCAGAACAGAACTCAGAACTCAGAACTCAGAACAATTTATTTACACATGATCAAACAGTAAAAAAATAAATAAATAAATAAAATAAATAAAAATAAATAAATAATAATGAATGCTTAACATGATACACAATAGGAGAATGTCAAATCAAACAATACCAATAAAACGAATAAACAAAGCAAAATATGATACTGATGACCATGTGAAGGAGCTTCCTGAAGACTAGTGAGTCGCTGCCAGGAAGCACCTTATGATAGATGGAGATGATAAAAAATTTAAAAAAAAGAAGAAGAATGTAACAGTGAGCAGTGAGTATGAAGGATGAGAATGTGAATGAAAAAGAAGCCATGGCGGGTTTCCTCCAAACAGACTGCTTAATTTAATGCTGTTGAGGTAAGCTGTAGGAGAAAACCCAAAATTACAAAATTAGCCTCGCAATTGTCTATTACAGACAAAACACAGATGATTATTACAAACAATGTTGTATTTTTCCCTTATGAAGTAGAATTTTATACATTTTGAATATCCGTGGTAACTGTGGGTCAAGACCTTTTCTTTAATGGAATTCGGACATTTATTATAAATCAGAGGTATTCTATATCGTAAATCTTGCTTGGCAAAAGAATGTCTTATACTTGGAAATTGAAAATCATTGGCACCTCTTGTATTATAAGAGTGAACACTGTGTTGAACATTAATAAAATCATTCATGAAATATGCTGGTAAAGTCCCATTTAGGTATTTGTAGCAAAATTTATATTCCTGTAGTAAGCAAATATCAGTCACCTTTAGTAAATTCAGTTCCTTAAACAACGGATCAGTATGGGAATTATAGGCTGCATTTGCAATGATTCTTATGGCTTTCTTTTGTAATTTAAGAAGTCTAGTTGCTTTAGAGCCCCATGCAAGTATTCCATAGTTAAAATATGGTGTAATCAATGAATTGTAAATTGTCAGTAATGTGTTTTGAGGGACTACATGTTTCAATTTACACATTACTCCTATGGTCCTAGATATTTTCTTTGAGATCTTTGATACATGAGTAGTCCAATTGAGACTTTTGTTAACCATTACCTCCAAGAAATCAAAGTTATCTTCATAATTTATAATTTGATCATTTATTTTAAGAATTGGCCTGGTAACTCTTTTCTGTGATGGGTGAAATACCATAGCTCTTGTTTTATTACAATTTAACGACAATCGATTTAATTTAAACCAGTCTACAATATTTACTAGTTCTGAATTAATAATTTCAGTTGAATGATTAAATATATTTAGAGTTGCCATCAGGGTAGTATCGTCGGCATAGATTATCGGATAGAAAATGTTACTAGAATTACTTATATCATTTATGTAGATAATAAAAAGGAGTGGCCCTAATATGGATCCTTGTGGAACACCAGTAGTAATTTTCATATGACTAGAGAATATACCTTGGAATTCAAGATATTGATACCTGTCCTTCAGGTAACTTTCAAATAATTTCAAAGCTTTATTCCTTACTCCATAATGATAGAGTTTTTCAAGTAAAATGGTATGGTCAATGGTATCAAATGCCTTAGAGAGGTCTATAAATATATTGAGTGGAGTGTTATATTTGTCCATTTCTAAAGTAATTCTGTCTATTAATTCAAGCAATGCCAATTCTGTAGAGTGTTTCTGCCGAAAACCATATTGACTATTGTAATACAAGTTCTGTGATTGAAAATAATTATGTAGCTGATTGAAGATAACTCTTTCAAAGATCTTTGATATACTTGGTAATATCGATATTGGTCTATAATTTTCGAAAAGGTAATTTTCGTTCTTTTTGTAGATTGGGGTGATTTTAGCTATTTTTAATTTGTCTGGGAAGCAGCCATTATAAATCATTTGGTTAATTATCACTGTTAACGTGTCAACTATTTCATTTCCTATTAGTTTGATTAGTTTGTTTGATAGTCCATCTATACCACAGCTGGTTTTTGGTTTAAGTTCTTTAATAATTTTCTCAATATCTTCTTTCTTAACATAGTTAAATTGAAGATAGCTCTCACTCACACCAGGACCATTGAGATAATCTTTAAATGACTTGCCTTGAGGCTGTTCAATATTTGCTGCTAAAGAGGGACCTATATTCACAAAGTACTTATTAAATTCATTAGCTATCTTATTTTGATCTAGAACTGGGATGTCGTTAATTAAGAAGTATCTTGGAAACTCCTCTTTTTCTGAACTTTTATTCAATAATCCTTTTATTGTTACCCAAGTCTTCTTTATAATGTCATCTTTATATTTTTCAAAGCAGCTGGTATAATATGATTTTTTTGCTAATTTTATGGTCTTCTTGAGTATTCGGTTATATGTGCATAGATTTGTCTTCATTGCTTCATAGTTATTATCAGATGTAGTTACAGATCTTAATTTCTAATTACTATTTGAGAGATCAGAAAATCCTGTCAGGTGATTGGTTGTGCTGCCCTTAGCGTGCCACTTTTTTTCTGTTTGTTTGGGCAGGTGATGTTTGTTGAAAAAAAATGATGTCATAATTTCGACCCATGTACTGCGAAGGCCAACGCCAACTTGATATTATGAGGTTATACCATGGGTAGGTACAGTACATCCCTGGTATAGTCCCCGAGACCCAGTATATTCCCGAGACACGAAGGGTCGAAGCCTCGAAGGAATATACTGGGGTCGAGGTCACTATACTGGGTTATACTGCACCTACCCGGTGCATGACCTTTTTATCCCATGTCTAGGCACATTTTCAAACTAATTTAATACTTTTACTTATAAATAAATTTATGCATTATAAATATTTATTGTAATTCTCTCTTACACTGATAATTCTTGCTTCAGTAATATTTTTAGAATGGCAAGAGTTTTTAAGACATCACCTTGATTATCAAGGCGTAACTAGGGGGTCTCGAACGAGGGACACCAGGGGGGCACGCGAATCTCTGGGGGGCACCTGTAATACTAATTGTGTATTTTAGCCAAGGTTGAAAAGTTCATATATGGGGAGGCACCTGGGGGGGAACAGGTCCAATATGGGGGGCACGTGCCCCCCGTGCCTCCCCCATAGGGACGCCACTGCCTTGATATTTTGGATCAACAGCGTTTAGAATATTACTGACATGACTGGTGAATATCATAGAGCTGGTATGTTAAGATGCTGAAATATAAAATAGCATGCAAAGCATGCACCGTGTCCTCGAGCAATTTAATAACCCTTATGACTCAATGGGATATGATCATTACATTAACACATCTCTATAAATTGTTAAAAGTTGCATTCTCTCTAAAGATCTATCAATCTACCTATCAATCTATCTATCTGTCTATCTATGTGTCTATCTGTCTATCTGTCTATCTTTAGTAATTGGCTGAAGCATAAATCTCAGGTTGTGGTGCACCCCACTTTGTCTCAGGTGGAAGGGCCAAAGGGAAGAAGAAGAAGATGCTTCTCAGAAATCGTCTGCTGAGTAAGGAGGAATTTGGGGGATTTAAGTTAAGTATTTAGAGCAGTGAGACATAAGATTAAAGCCAGGGCATCTAGTGCAACAGTGTAAACACTGGGCATCATAATGGCATCATAACTTTGGGTTGTTCTTGCATCTGTGAAATGCTTTTCGATCCACACCAACTTTGATATGACAATCCCATTGATGACGACAAAGGGCCCGAGGCCCTGCTCTCGGACACAAAAACTAAACGACCATGAAACTTAAAAACACGTTGACACAAAATCTGTAATGTTACGCTGGAACTAAAAATTCTACGCTAAATGTGAAAATTCTTGTTCGGTTTTGATTTTTTTGTGGCGAGAGTTTTTGAGATATCGTCTTCAAATTTTGTATTTGATATCTACACTATATGTGTAACATTATGTGCTAATTTTTATACATCTGGGTGGATTAGACCAGAAAAATCGAATAAAATGAGAGTGGCATGCAGAAAAACGTTTCTGAAATCAATGCATCTGCAGCATTTTGGAACTTAAAAACCCACTCATTTTGACAGCTACAGGATATGTTTCTTGTCTTTATTAAAAGATTAATGTCTTCAGGAAATACTAAACCCTTTCTAGGTGCAGCCTTCCAGGTCCGCACACTGACCCTCTTGTTTGTCACATTCCTTTTTAATTGAGAAACATGACAAGTCCCCCCACTGGTTATGTGGCTCTACCTAACTGCTAACAGTAGGCTGCTGGCTGCTGGGCCAGGCAAGAGGGGGGGGTACAACCCATCGTCTGGTGCGCTGTGATCGTTTTATTTCACATTTCAGCCAGAGCTTTATGTCTTGAAGTGTCTTTGGTCATATATATATTTTTATTCATAGCATCCTTTTCAGTTCAACCACAGCACAAATAAAGGAAGTAATTGGGAACAGTTGGAGAGATGCTAAATGATGTATGTCCTGCATTGTTTTTTATTACACTATATAGACAAATGGGACAGGATGACAGTATTTCATGAGCTGATAATTGTATTGTGCTGTTTTGATTTTAAGAATTATGTTTTCTTATGTAATATACAGTTGTGCTTGAAAGTTTCTGAACCCCTGACACTTCTTACCTTATTTGTGCGCATCTCTCTAACAAGCACAGGAATAGCTTTTAAAATGGGTTAATAATAAACTGAACACCATCTTTTATGTGTAAACAAATATTCATAACAAATAATTACATTTAAATGCAATTTTATGATGAAAGTCTGGAAAACTGTGTGTTCAAAAGTTTCTGAACCTTTCTGAAACGTATACAATCAACAATTTGTTTTGAACTATTTTTCTGAAGTAAATGCTTCCAAACACTTCTTATGGCTATTGACTAACGATTGGCAGATTTTCCTTGGGATTTTTGACCATTCTTCAAAAGAGTATTTTCTAAGCCCCGTGCACTGGTGGGTCGTCTGAAGTGAACTACTTTGTCAAATCTGACCAAGGCATATCTAATGAATGTTGATTGGGAAACAGTCCAGGCCATTCCAGAACCCTAAATTTGAGTGAATTCTAACCAATTTTAATTGGATTTGCTTGTATACTTTAGGTAATTGTTCTGCTGGAAGACCCACTTGCGGCCAAGCTTCAGGCTTATAAGTGAAAGCTGTACGTTTTCTAAGCGCATATCTTGATATTTCACAGAATTCCTTATGATATTAACAATAGTTTATTCTCCTGTCCCATTTATAGCAAAACAACCCCATTCCACGATGGAGCCACCGTTATCGTTCATAGTTGGGAAGATGTTACGTTCCTTGAAAGTAGCACCTTTCGGATGTCCGACATAGCCGTTTTGATTATGGCAAAAACGCACAAAAAACCTGACTGTACTTCACTAAAAGACATTTTAGTGGACAGACTAATTAAAAATCAAACCACTTGGCCAAAGTCAAAATTGCCTTATATGGCATCATGAAGGTGCTACTTTCAAGGAACATAACATCTTCCCAACTATGAACGATAACGGTGGCTCCATCGTGGAATGGTTGGTAAAAATGAATGAAACTGTTATCCATGCATCCCAGTGGAGTCTCCCTGTCGCATTCACTGCCACAGATTTTTATTTATTCCTTTATTTTTTCATTTAGAATTTATTTTACAATGGTAAACACACTCAGTGAAATATTTTTCATGTGGCCCATACAATGAAAAGCAGAAGAAGAACAAGATTGTATAGATAATTAGCATTAAAAGAAGTAAAACATAAAAATAGCACATATTGTACCTGAATTGAAATACATTTCAGCTGAAGTACATATCATTGTCTTGCATTTAAAAACCTTGAGACTCCCATAGCTTTTAAGTTCCTCTGGAAGATGATATGGCATTAGCAAGGGAGTTCAAGGCAATGACACAAGATATGATCATTTTGAAGCTTCAACCTGCCAGGCTTTTCTAAGCCACACTAGTGTGTCAGGTAAACCAGGTAAGCATTGCTTGTCAGAAGTGGCTGCTTGTCTTGTTTTTAAATTGTTAGTTTTTAGCTGAAGTTTTTGCAAATGTTTTAAAGCACTTTTTAATCCTTTCGTTTACCTATGAAGTGCACAAGCCAAGACAATATTCAAGCCTGAATCATATGGCTCAACCATACAGATACAGATGGGGAGAAGATGATCATTATAGCAAAATGTAGACATGAACTGCAAGAGGCTTTGCAATGCAACTCTGTGAATGCAAAAAAGTAACTGGAAACCACAGTAGATGCCTCAATAGAATTACAATTAGTCTAGTAGAATACATCAATTGTGGTTGAAAATGTATGATGAATTTAAGAACCCATAACCTTAATGTGGTGTGTGGGTTGATCTTTGATATTCGCATAAATGCTGGAAAACTTTGTTGAAGTGCTCAATCTCTTTTGGATTGACAGAGCATGTCTCAATCAACTGGCCAGAATTAATCATACTTTGCAAGGTACTTCAGAGCTCTCCCTGCCCAATGCATCTTACAATTAGCTTTGTAGTAACACGCTTCGTTCCCATGCATTTACCATGTATGCTTTGGTGACCCACAGCAGCATGCATAAATAGTCATTCTGCATATTATGCACTAATTTTGGCAGTTCAGTAATGCCACATTTCACCCAATCTTGCTAAGTTTCACAACCAACTTTTCAAGTAATTCTTCTGCCACCATGTAGTCATGTTGACGGTCTGCAAAGTGTGCGCAATGCAGCTCATGTGCGTGACATCATTCAAGTAAGCTGTGCAGCAGCAAACTCTCAGCCTTTATACCAAGGGGGCCTAATCACCACTATAATTATCTGATTTTCTCAATTTAGACAGAAGATCATATCTATACAATGCAAGCAGTGTCATCAGGCTATCTTCCAACTCTTGAAATCCAATCCAGTTGCTGAATTGCAAGACTTTTTGATTATGCAAATAAGATTTTGGAGTGACTGGCCTATCGGTGTGCGCTGTAAATTGTCTGAGTAGCAATGAATCAAAATGCCATGTCCCCAACAGGGATTTTCTAGTATAGTATACAAGTTCCTTTATGTATCTGCTCTTCTAAACCAACTTCTTTTGGTTCCAAATGGAGAAAATCTTCATGCAGAACCCAAAATCACCAAATTGTTACAATAACATCTATGACAAAAATAGGTGGGTCATTTTCACGAAAACGCGCAGTCACGGTAAAGACATTGCCAATTTTTTTATGTCAGGAAGCTGAGCCAATAATACTCAATTACAATTTTTTTCTGTTTACATAATGCAATATGTGGCACTACAATGCTGCATGTAACAGGATAACTAATTTGGGTGAATATATGACATTTTCATTTTTTTTGAAAAATTGTCTTTACCGTGCACAATAAAATCAAAGCAAATTTACTCGGATGTCTTTACCGTGACCAGCCTTGTCTTTACCGTGTCACAGTATATTTGCATTGATTTGACCACGGTAAAGACAGATTTTGGCCACGGAAAAGACATGTTATGCAGCATTTCTTCCAGAAAAAGTGGACTACATCATTCAGAGTACCACAACTACTTCTGGAACAGCCTCCTAAACCAATGGTGTCATTTACATCCTCATACCTTTTGAACTCCCTCTGCTGTTGAGGGTTCGGTAAAGACGAAGTTTAGTTGCGACAAAGTCAAGATAAAACCTATTACATCGTCTGACTAACAGATGGCAGCTCTGGCTTTCCCAATGATATGGTAAAAAAAGTAGTTATATCCTGGTTCTTTACACTCTAGTGGCATCTGGAGACATCATGCTGTATTAACTTACTCTGGTGGCAACTTTACCTCTGTCTTTACCGTGGCAAAAGACTTAATCTCAAAATTGGAACACAGCTTCAACACGCTCTGAGATGTGGATAAATTAGTTATATTTCAGAAAAAACACTTCTAGGTAGTTAATGTAACATATATCTAGAAATCTGCACTTTGCATGTCACATTTTATGCAGTAATTTTCAATTTGCACAAGTTTGAAATTAAAATGTTGAGTTGCGGACATGCCACGGTAAGGACATTTGGACTACTTAATGGGTGATATAGCATGTTCAGCATGGCCGCATCAACTTTAATTTTTTTTTTCTTCTAGGAAAAATGTTATTCGAAATATTTGGCCAAAAATCAATTTCAGTCCTACAAAGGCAGACACACACGAATGCAGGACATCAAATTGCGCGTTTTCGCGAAAATGACCCAGACCTGTATACAGTGGCCATATTGGAAATGGCAGATGTAGAATTGATTTACATCATCATGGCCAATTTTAATGTGTTTGTTATATATGAAAACCTATATGTAGACCCAAACACTATGAGAATATAATTATTATGACAATTACTTCCGAAGTTATAGACAAAAAGAGGTTTATGGCAGTCATTTTGGAGAGTGGCAGCTATAGGAATGATCTACTTTATTCTAACCATTTTTAATGCATTCCCCATGTATGAATACATTATATTTAGACCCAACAATTATGAAAATATGACAGACATTTCCAGTGTTATAGATGAAAATGGGTGTTTGGCGGCCATTTTTGAAAATGAAAAACAAGGAGCATCTGACCTTTTGCCGTTATGGTCAAATGCGATGCCATTGTGTTAAAAATGCAAGATACAGATGGTAATGATATTTATTTAAATTATCATTCATCTTCTCAGTATGTGCAATTTGTTTGTGATACAGACTGTCTGTAAGTGGCCTTTATTTTACATTACCACACGTCTGCTAACACACCAAAATCCATCTATTCTAGTCTCTAAGTTATTATACAGACCGTCTGCATTTGCAATCCGGACTGTCTGTTGCCACTGATGAGGAGTTAAGCCCCACTCTATAGAACACTGTTGTTCTCCTGTGGCTAGAGACAATTAATCCAGGCCTCCCTCAATTGGTCAAACAACAATGTGGTCAAGAATTAAGAATAATAATAAATAAGACATTGGCTTCTCTAAAGCAGGAAATCTCTGTGGCACTGTCCTCCTTACTCGACGAGCTGCAATGCCAGGAGGACGTAAAGTGATGCGTACTGGCACGTCCCAATTTCCCAAATCTTCCACCCGCCGCCCCTCCAAATCTTGCATTCTTTGCAAGACTGCCAATAGGCCTCATGGGCACCATCTCAGCGAGTGCTGGTTTCTGCCGAACTCTGACAAACGTTTCATGATGGGCCGTTCACGCCTTGTGGAAGGTGGCGATGACTTCGATTAAGAGGATGGCGAGGACCCAGATGAATCCCCCCTCATGGACAACCCCTCTGCTGCACACCGTGTCAATGTGATACAATCCCCATGGTTAGTCACTAGCTGACACAGTTCATCGGTCTCCCTCGCAAGCCCGCCTCTCAGATGGCACGACAGGCTGATGGTGTTACTCCTCTAGAGGTAGTTGGTGAAGTGCATTGCACCCTGACAAGAGGCGGCTTCCAATTCCAATTAGACGCTCTTGACGTTGACATTCTTGCCGGAAACCCCTTCTTAGTTGCCAATGATATTGCATCCCGCTGCTGCCACCACGACAGAAAACAACACAGATTGTCTCAAGTGAACTTGCATTTAGAAGCAAACATGGTGTAAGGACGATAACAGCAATTAGCGACAGGCGGCGCAGAGAGCGCTGTCGTACTTAAAAATAACACTAGGTGGCGTAAGGCTAAAATTTTGCATTTTCATCACATTTTCGTAAACATTTTACACAATATCTCAGCTAATAATCACCCGATTTGGTTGAAATTTGAAATGCATATAGATTACAATGTGTCATGAATGTTTTATAAACGAAGGTGGGAAGCCACCGCGACCATCGTATGGATGGTTTAAAAAAAGTTACTAGGTGCACCAAGCCATATGTAAGAAGTCGAAGATGTCCAAGTAACAACTGTGGCAATAATTTGATTCAGCATCTAAAATCACATACAGTACAACCAAAATAAAGTACGACTAGTCAACTACCCCAACAGGAAGGAAGAATCAGCCACTACTTCACCCTTTCACACCTTTTGGTTCCCTCCAAATCACTTCCTATCTTTACCTACTTTAAACTACCTTTTAAAATTGCATATCGTTCATTTTACAGTCACACAACAGAATCTACCTAAGGATGAAGAAGCACCTGAAGATGATACATTGCTTCTGTTATTAATCATACTACTGTCAATTACTGCAGCAAGGTAACAACTTGTTTCTTGTATATTGCACTGATTGACAAGAGATGGTGTAGTGTGAACAATTACGGTGGCCTATTACTGCCATGTATTAATTTTTCCCCCTTTCCCTCAATTTTTTTTTTGTTTCTTCAGCTCTTGTCTTTTTGTTTCGCCTAAATTATTTTCCATTTCCCTCCAAATTTTTTTCATTTCCCCCAAACTCCTTTTTTTTTTTTTTTCCCCCCCCAACAAATTTTTTGTCACTAACAGGCCACCGTAAACGATAAACTGTGTCATTATTTCTTTTTTTCTTGAGAAGTTAGACATATATACAATGTCACTTGGGATTACTCGACCTAAATAAGCTCTGTTTAAATATCTCTAAAACAAAATTAATGCTTTATGTCCCCCCTCAAAAAGCCATAATTTCACGATTTTAAATTAATGCTAACTCATACAATCAGTGCTACAATTTGATTTTAATAGCATTTTGGTTGATTGGAATCTTAAATGGAATTTAACTTACCTGAATAACAATAATAATAATTTTGTATATTGCTCTTGTGAAATCATTTTTACACTATGATAAGCTTCTCGGGGGTATTTTGCTGCTTGCTTGTGGCCAAAATTATAAATACTGACATAGGGCCTAGTTCAAAAATAATGAAGCCAAAGTGTGACATGATCATCAAAATTTTAAAATGTTTATATGTATCAAATGACCACATAATATTGTAACAAACATGTCTAAGTTCTAGAAACTCTATTTACCATTTTGCTGTGGTTCGTGGAAATAACTGATAAAAGCCGAATATTACCAAATTTTATTTATTTTTATTTCCATGGCCGTGAAAGAAAAGTAGACCAAATGGTAACTTATCTTCAAATTAAACCAAATTTTTCTGCTGGATGACAAAACTCATATACTCTTAAGTGTCCATGGTTGTTTTCATCCAAATTCACCAAATATTTTATGAGGAAAACAGTATTTTTCGAAATTTTGTTGCAATATTAAAGAAAAAACTTACATATTTTCTCCCCAGATGTACAAATTTTCCTCTAAAATGATTTCACCTGTCCTGTGTTATGCGTCTGTATGTGTGCTTCGAATTGGTACCAAATTAGTGCCACCAAAGTGAATACGAACAGAGCAAACAATGATAGAAGCGTGTTTTTTAGCCTATTTTTCCAGACAAAAAGCCAATTTTGGGTAGTGGCATGACACAAAAGTAAAAAAAGAGTTCTGCTTTTGACTCAAATCGATCTTATATGCATTATCAGTAATAACTGGATGAAGCATAAGAGTTTTTACAAAATTAAAGTGAAATTTGTATTGGTTATTGCATTTTTCGACAAGTTGGCCCCAAATTTTGAGGAAAGCTTCACAAAGTGCAAAATTGTGATAATTAAACATTGAAACATACTCCAACTACTGAAATATTGTGTTGAGTATCTGTACAAGTAATACTAGAATGATTGCTTTACTACTTACAAGAAAACCGTGAAAATATGGTCAATATTTTACATAGCGTTATGCTTGCGACAAAGTCACATTTAAGAAATCTTTGTATTTTACCACCAGAAACCAGCCACGGACCTGGATTACATGATTGTTTCTCAAAACTATACAGATTTTGCAATATTACAAGTCAAACCAGATTTAAAACGGAACTTTTATTGTTCTGTGGCACTACAAAGTATTCTGGGCGTTACGCTTGCGACGGATTTACCTACCCTGCTATTCATCGGAATTTTAGTGAAATAAATTTTCCTCAACCATGGGTAAGCAGATATAAGACTAGGTCTCAGAGGCTAAAAGATTCAACTGACACATGTCAAAGGGACACTAGAGCATCCCAGATCAGTAAGAGTCAAATTTGACTTAATTTTTGAAAGTCAACCTTTGAGTGCAAATAGCTCAATTATGTTAACACAGGCAAATAAAAGTACTTGATTTAATGGATTGATGAAGCCTGAGGATTTAGAGATTCCTAAATGTGTTGGAAAATTGTCTTAGAATACGTACAAATTTGTAAAACTGAAAGAATTCAAGTGGTCAAAAATGTTATGTCACGTTTTTTTGTGAAAAAATGCTTGTTTTTCAATTTAAGTGGACTCTATCTCAATAACTATGAGCTAGAATGTCGTGAAATTTTTAGGAAATTTGCACAAGAATGTACATAAAGCAATGGTGTACCATTAAGTTGTCACATACAGCCATTCTCATATTTTGATACCCCTACAGAAAATATGCTGCGTGGCTTCATTATTTTTGAACTAGGCCGTAGGCATAATTCAAGTGCTCTAACTTGGTCAAGTACTTATCGAGTTTGTTGTACTCTTAAATATTTGACATGACCAGTTTCTTCTGTTGAACGAAATTTCTCAGTATTATAAGAATAATTATTTAATATTTTAAGAACTGAGTCCAAACATTTGATGCAGATCTCATAAAATGTGATAAACTGTAATTATACTCTCTTTTCTTTGTCTAGCGCTAGTGTGTTCCTGTACATCATTTGGAGTATGTGGAAAAAAAGGTAAGGCATAGTTTACTTTGTGATTAAAGTCTGGGTCTTTTATTGTTTTGTTTTTTACAAATTATGACATTACAAATGAAGGAACTACTAATAGCCATCATAAATTGATAATTACAAAGCACAATGTATATAATAGAAAAGGCATGTGTCACATAAGTTGACAAGTTGTTACGAAAAACTAGAAGGAAGTGTTGGCAGAAGGGAGGAAAAGGAGGAAAGGGGAAGTACGGAAACATCGGAAATATGGAAAAGGGAGGAAGGAGGAAAAGAAGAAATCTCTGCTTATCAAAACCCCCGTCACACCATCGCGATCATAATCGCGATCTTAGGACGATCATTGGTTTTTTTCTGAGTCCAATAACGCACATCAGATCTCACTGCAATCTCACAGAACTTATTTGGGACGTTGTAGGGATGTTACACAAGCGTTGTAAGGTCTTGAAAGCAGTCCCAATGCCCTCCAGGACGCCACTGCTCCACGCTTGTTTTGTGCATGCACAAAACAAGCGCAGAAGGTTGGCGATCTGACTGTTAGTGACTGGAGCTCAGTATAAGCTCAGAGCAAGCCCAGTGACATTGCAGAGACAGCTCAAGGGTCACAGCAGCAGCCTGTACATCGTAGTACAAGCATAGTTGAAGCTGGTTCTAAAATGCTATGGGAACTGATCAGCAATGTGGTGAGAGCTGTCAGAACATGCTTAGGTCTGTGTAGACAATTTAACAACATATTTATCTCATTATTTAGCTTTTTTCTGCGTCCTTCCCACGATTTTTGGTGGCTATACAACGCCCTAGAATCGTAGATAGAAGCCCCAAGGTGTGACTGCAGTTTTAATAATTTAATAAGAGAAAAAAAAACTATTGATATGCTTCAATTCAGTAAGAGAAGCCAGTTACACTGGACAAGTTTCAAGCTTTCAATAAGAAATTACTACAAAATCAGTCCTGCTTTCCATGACTTCGGCGTTCTATGGCAACCAAACAACAATTCCTTTTTTGTTCCTAGAATAGAATGTGATATTTTGCAAATCAATTGCATATTTCCTCAATACTAAGAGACACAAATTTCACGTGATTGAGTAAAATATCTCAAAAGTTATGACTAGATGGATATATATGAAATATATAACTAATGGAAAACCCCTCACAGACTGGTCTAAACAGGTTGGTGAAATCGGGCCTCTATGCACCTGGAAAACTAGGTGTTGGCTCAATCCGAGAGAAGACCTCATAAGTTATATACCGTTTGAATCCCTGAATTCTGTAGTTTCAGAAACATCCTGTTTCAATGAAAAATCTGTTGATAGCAGGGCCGGATTTAGATATGCTGAGGCCCTGCATGGGCATTCACGCCATTCTTGGCCCTCCAGGGTGATTGAAGACTCCTAGATGAAGCCCAGAGTCACTGAGTTTTGGCATCATGATTTGACTTAAGTGCTTGGTGACTTTACTCAAAAGGCAGATGGATAGATAGATAGATGAAAAGATAGATGGATGGATATATAGATAGGCAGATGGATAGATAGATAGATAGATGGATAGATAGATAGAGAGATAGATGGTGGATAGAGAGATTGATATATTGATATATTGATAGATTGATAGATAGATAGATAGATAGATAGATAGATAGATAGATAGATAGATAGATAGATAGATAGGTAGATAGAAAGATAGAAAAGATTGATAGATATGGCAAGCGCAGCTCTCTAAACCCAGTTCTTGGGAAGTTGGGAAAGAGAGCGGGAGTCCTTAACATGTTACACATTTACCCCATAAGAGGGATATTTTATTCGCCCGTCACAGACACTGATGCAAGGGGCAACTGATTAACGTCTCATCTGACGCAGAGGGGGATCCAGAAAAACATCAGAAGGGGGATGGCTGAAGAATGGAAATAAATATTTTATTTTAATATAAAGGTCAATGTTGAGGTGTGGGGGGGAGCAACCCTAACCCCCTCCCTCTTTTTCACTTGCAATTTCCCCCTGCTTGTCGAATGAACAACAGTAACAAACAGGCTTAAGTCCAAAGAATCATGCTCACAGCTGTCCAGTCTCTCTTGTTTTCAGACTGGTGTTCAAAAAGTTGGTGAAATGTGTTTGGACTCGAGTCTCTTCCAGCTGTCTAATTGAGACATGTCCCAAGTAGGTTTATATGCATTTTGACCATGAAAGTAGTTGAAAATAAATAAGGGATTATTTTTCCCATATTTGCAGCTTCCCAATGGAAGTCGTACAGCAATTTCCATGTGGAATATTTAAACTTCATTTTTAACTATCATTTTTTTTTAGATATCTTTTTTAAAATTTCAACTGACTGAGATTAGTAATTACCTATGCACTCAATGTATAGCAGTTGAAACTAAATTACCTTTATTTATTGTATCTTTCAGGTTTTTAAAGTTTGTGCTACTCAGATGATGGTGAAATGTTTTTTGCACTTGAGACTGGTCTCTAACAGTTGGGACTAGTCCAAACATTTTGGTGAAATCGGGCCACATAGTCTACTGCACCAAGGGAGAGTGTCAGAGTGAAGGGATCATTGGATGTAGGCTTGAGGTGTTATATTCGCGGAACGACCCGTCGCGTCAGCGAACTTAGCTTAACAACCGCTCATAATAAATTTTGAATCTGTCAGTGGAGTGAGAATGAAGGACAGCCTGTACCTGCCTTGGAGTTGGTCCCTGATTAAACAGTTAGTTTCGGTAAAGTAAACATCCCTGAATTTCTCTTGCAATACTGCAGTAGTGTCTGAAAAATTCCATTTTGTTCTTAACTATCCTATTCTGTTTTGAAAACTTCATTTTTATGCTCATTTATGTCGTCTGCATGAAAAAAGCTTATTTTGCTGACAGGTGTCGCCACCAGTGTAGCATCCTGCTTGCAGTGCCACACACAGGGAAAATGACTGAACTATCAGCAGCCTGCTTTTGAGCAGTGATGAGTGAAGTTTATTTGAGGTGTGAAGTTTAAAAGCTGATTGCTATTACTGTACTTAAATAGCATCAATTAATTTAGGCCCAACTGATTGTGTTCTTGTTTATCATTATTATACCTCCAGCATGAAAGCAGAGCTGTCATTTGCTGAGAGCTGGTCACATGGCAGTCATTATTTTAGTATACTGACCAGGACTATTGCCCTCAAAATTTTTTTGGTCCAAAAATGTATTTTTTTTTCCGAAAAAAAAAAAAATTTCTAAATTTTTTTTTTTTCGAAATTTTTTTTTTCCAATTTTATTTTGACCCAATTTATTTTTTTCCCGAAATTAGTTTTTTGTAAAATCTTTTTTCCCTAAATGTTTTTTTTTCAACATTTTTCTTCAAAATTTTCCATACATTTGCAATAGTGCAGGAAAATCGTGTGTGAAAGGAAAACTATTTCCTTCAGCCTTCGGCCTCGTGAAATAGTTTTCACTTACACACCCTCGAGGGAAATTGATTTGACTAATGCCTTCGAAATCAGTCAATATTTGTATACTATAACATGGTTTCAAAATAAGAACAGTTAAAATGAGGTCCGCGAACCTATGGCATTGCCATCTACATATTATAGGGTTATGCAAGTGACAAGCTAATTGGGATAGAAGAAGAAAACAATGGGGCAAAGGTATGATTGAAACTGCTGTGCAACAGAGTGTCCAAGCCTGAATATGAACCCAGTACAGAGTATTTTGAAGTTCAACGTGTACCGGGGGGTGGCAAGGGAGAGGGAAGCCAGGAAGGAGCGTCCACATATAGATCGAGCATTGTAGGGGGAGGGGGAAGACATGGATGTTGGGAGGAGACTAAGAAGTCAGAGAGAAAAGGTTTGGAGTCAATCCTCTTTCTTTGAAAATCATCAATAAATCAAATCTTGTCTCTCTCCCTTAGGGTGCATCGTCTGCCCCTTAAAAATGAAAAAATTGACATATTCATTTGCACTTTTGCCATATTGTTCCTTTGCCCGTAGAAACGTATTCTGCAAAATTTCAATAAGATCGGATGTATTTGGCCTTAGGGTGGCACTATTGTGTCAAAGTTGAGTCCAAAGAAGTAAAAAAATTATGCTTTTAAAAGTGGCGATTAGAAATATCTAACTTACAGTTTGTTGTACGATTTTAATTCATATATCACTGTTCTAAGAAGAAAATTGTCTTTAATTTGAATGTTAGAAAGTCATGTTTCTGAAAATTTCCCATGCTTTAGTTTTTTAGAAGCTGAACGCTTTTGACTATTACGACAAATTGTTTGGAAAAATCAACTTTGAAGGTCAACTTTTGCCTAACTTTCACGTTATCATAAGAATAAAACTTGAGGAACACTTCGCGGAAAAAAGTAGAAAATGTAATATTTTTTCTAGATAGTTATTCATTAAATTCAAATTTGAAAATTTGCATAAATTAAAATTTAATGGGGCAGGGGGGGGAATGCACCCTAAGAACAAAAATTTTTAGAAAAACCCTATGGGTATATTGCCTTTCATAAATAATGCTTGTCATAGGGTGCCCAGTACCACCTCACATAAGGTGCTTGGGAAGCACGGTGTATGTCAATTGATCCTGGGGGGGGGGGGGAGGGTTTCTAAGAGCCCTACAGGTTCTTCAGCATGGGAAGATTTGAAGAACCTGCATGTGGGGGTTCATAACACGAGCAAATTAAGGGTGGACAGGGGCCTCTTGTAAGCAGGGCTGTTAACAAGTACTTGAGTACTTAAGTACTTCTGTACTTAAGTACAATTTCTTGAGTACTTGGAATGTACTGGGTACTGGAACTACTGAACCCAAAAGTACTGTACTGGTACCCAGTACTTTGCAAAAAGTACTTGAAATTTTAAGTACTTTTTAAGTACATTTAAGTACTTTCAGTGAAAAAAAAAGCCAACATGACAGCTTACAAGCCATGTTGAGTGAAGTGCCAATATTTTCCAAGACAATTTGTGAATAAATGACACTTCATTAAATCATTGGATAGTGCAGAAATGTAGCAATTAGTCAATTTCAATTTATATGCTATCAAGAACTCACACTTAAACCTGTCAAAGCAAATTAGAAATGTGATTGCAATTAGACAAGACATGACAGAGTCACTATCTGAGTAGTCCAACTACATGTATGTTGCTGAACTATAGCATCTCAGTTCAGCAGTAAATACAACATTTATATAATTTTCATTTTAATATAGGTACAAAAAATAATTATCCATAATGTATTAATTCTGTTTCACCCACTGAATTTGTTTGGTTAACCTTTCAAGAATAATTTCTGAATAAATATGGTATGATAATTATTTGAGAAATAAGTTTTTTCATGATGCATCATTTTGAAAGTATGCTGTATACATCCATAAATTCAGTAATTATTCAATCAATTTCAATGCCATCTTTTGGAGGGGTTTTCCATGTTCATTGAGGCATGTATGTGTGGATGCTTTCGCCTATTGTCTTGAGCAAATAAAGTGGGTCACTGCATGTACCTGACCTTGTACACAGGTGTGAGAATTACCCTCTTTACAATTGGACAGGGAACTTTCACAATAGAATGTCAATTTTCATCCATTGCTTGCTTAAACATAGGCCTAATCTGTGTCAAATATCAATTTTTCAAAACTAATTTGATCTTTTATTCATTAATACCCAATAACCTCATTAATTTTCTGGGTGTATAAAAAAACCTAGTGATTAAAATCTGAATATCTTGACAAGCATTCAAAATATCAGTCTGGGGCAGATCTAATTTGCCAATTATTATGCAATATTATTAATGAAGTTCCTACTTTCTATCTATCTATCTATATATATATCTATCTATCTATCTATCATTATCTATCCATCTATCCAATCTACCTGTCTATCTATCTATCTATCCTTCACCTCATTGCCGTGTCCTCCTCCTGTCCTAATTAGCCTACCATATGCATAAATACAGGACATAAAGCCCCATCTATCTATCTATCTATCTATCTATCTATCTAGCTATCTATCTATCTATCTATCTATCTATCTATCTATCTATCTATCTACCAGCTATCTGTCCAATGAAACTGCAAACTGTATTCGATGAATAGCCCCATGTGCTTGAAAAAGAAACTCCAAGTTTTTGTCAATTTATGTAATCTATAATTTTTCTTGCAAGATTTTTTTATACAGAATGAGTATAATTACTGGTACACAATATTGATAAAGTGTATGATCAGATGATAGTGTTATTTTTCACTATATTTTCAAAAAGATAGCATTGTTTTCTACAATTGTGATTCAATGTGTGAGACATCAAAAAGTAATGGGTACTGGACTTAAGTACTTTCAAAAGTACCTGGTACTGGAATTAAGTACAGTGATTAAAAAAGTACTGGGTACTGTACTGGGTACTAGGAACTTTTGAAAAGTACTGTACTGGACTTAAGTACTTCTAAAAGTACTGATTAACAGCCCTGCTTGTAAGGGTGCTTAAATACACAATCCCTCATAAGGTTGATTTCCATTACTTCCATGTTTTATGGGTGTGACGCAAGGTTCACAAACAGTGAGACCATTACACTGTCTTCTAAAATTGCCTCCTGCAGCCCTGCTGGTCCTCAGTCAGCTGAAGATTACTGCTCCTCCTCAGATAACTGATGACCACAGCGAGAAATGTACATGGGTGGTTGTCTTCGCCTTCTTAGTATTTTCATTTGAATGCTCATGTAAATTGGAATTTCTGTATATTTACCAAATTCTGCTTGGTTTATTTTGGTTAAAATGTATCTGATTTTCAGAGGACTGAAACAATTAATTATTAGCTTTCAGCCACATACTTTGATATTGAAATGTTCTTTCAAATGCCTGGCATATCTTCAAGTGATCATTAACATCAGTTAGGATTGTGGCAGATGAGACAGCTGCCCATAGATCAGGTCAGCGTTCAGCAGAAATGCACTAGATTTTCCCAACAATGTATGTGCGGACGTAAAGAAGAGCAGCTCCAGTGGAAATGTTATAGCACATCCCTAACCCTCGCAACTGGAACAGGCTCTCAGAATACTGGCATTGCCCCATTCACCAGCATATGCGACTGGAGGTAGTTCACTGCCTTCGCCTGCCCACTGCTGCAGACTAGCATGTCATTTAGGCACTGCTCTGCAATTAATGCAATAACCAAGCGATCAATTATTTTGTAATTCTGCTGATCGAGTCAAAGCATCCATGAAAGGTTGGGTGGTACACCCCCTTGAAGCACCCGTGATGCACCCTACAATGTGTCAAACACCTCCAGATCTTTTGGAATGTACCTTATTGATGCTGATTCAACTTGTCACCTCCTCTGATGCACCCCAGAAGTTTTTACATCAACCCTACAGGTGCTTCACTCCACTCTATCAACCTGTTTTCCAAGTGTGGCTGGAAAATAGGAGAATGGAAGGAGGAGGAGACTATAGGAAAGAGGAATTATGTTCTGGTACTTTCATGTGATGGCACCTTGTCCAAGCAACGAATTTCAAATTGAGGACTTGTCTATTAATATACTCACCTGGTCCCTGGTGACGTCCTCTTCACAGAATTATTCTGCTATGTCTTTTTTACAATTAAGTGTTGCATAAGAAATATCATGTATTGCTCCTTTTTTAGGCATAAAATCGACAACTTGACACAGAGCTAAGAGCTATCACTTGAGCCTTTCACGACTTATCGAGTACCATTAATTTGCCGATTACGGTGTTTCATTTTTTACGAGAGCTCAGATTTTAAGCAATGGGACACTTTGACCTCTGATTACCTAATTAATTTGCATATTGGTCAAATAATGACAAAGTGTCTAAAACCTCAAAATACCTAACAACTTCAGGGAAATTAGCAGGAATTAGACCATTGGTTATTGCAATTTTAGTTTCCCCCACCCTTGAAACTGTCATTTTCAAATATCTGCCATATTTTGTTATGTGCCACTGCTGACACATACATAGATTCTGCATTTTTAGACATAAATTTGACTTTGAAACTTGTTACATATTATCTGACCCCAAAATGACTTAAACAAGTCACATCAGTTTGGCAGTTATGGTGTTTGTTTTAGGATGAGGGTTCGGATTTTTAAAAGCAGTGCCCAATTTTTGTGACCTATTGACCTCTGAGGACCTAATTAATTTTCAAATTGGTCATAAAATGACCCATATATGTAGAACTCACAAGTCCGAGCATTTTGAGGGGTAATTTGTGTGGATAGAACCATTAGTTCAGGAGATATAGCAATTTTAGTTTCATCTGCCCTTGAAACTGCCATTTTCAAATATATACAATATTTCATTTTGTGCCAATGCTGACAAGTACATGAATTCTCAATTTGTCGGCATAAAATGGACTTTGACACTTGTTGTCTATAATCTGAGCCTTACACAACCTACCAAGCCTCATTGGTTTGGCAGCTGACACATTCTAAATAAGAACCTGCTGACATCTACTGGGATGTTGCTAACGTCACATGTATTATTAATTAATCAAATTGCATTGAATAAGTTAGTATATTCACCCAGGAGAAATCCCAAGCTGAAACCATGTCTATAACTGTTTTCATAGTGTTTTTACAGCCAGAATGTCATCATCAAATTTCTGTCAAAATAATGACGTTAGCAACATAAAAAGATGACGTTAGCAACATAATAAATCCAATTGGTTTGAACTACAAGTGCAATATTCAATAGATGGTGACTTGTCGTGTTATTTTATGTGCCAGGGCAAGGATTTATACAAAGTAACTGCAATTTTGATAAAACTACTGCTCTTCAAAATTGGAATATAGCTATTTGGGTTAAATCATTAACGGAACACCATATATGTTGCTAACGTCAGCAAAAGTGTTGCAAACGTCAGTGTTGCTAATGTCATCTGTGTTTGACAGACATACTTTCATGATCATTTCTTCAGCCAATTTGATGGCTAGAAAGGTCAAAGTTGAATGAATGTTGTTCTTTATGCATGAATATTTAACTCTGGTCCAATCAGCTGAAATATGCAGGTATTTAATCTAAAAATAGCTATATCCATGTTGCTAACGTCACTTTTATGTTCTTGACAGACACTGACGTTAGCAACACAAAATGTCTATTTCTGGTCACTCTAGAGTAGATGTGACAACTAAAGCCATACAATTAATTACTGTTATTCATTGCAATAAAATTTAATCTGTTGAACGGACTACAATACTGGCAGCTGAGTTACAAATAGCTATGTTGCTAACATAACATTGTTTGACAGACAGATTGCACACTTCATTTTACTTTGCACAATGTTAAGAAATAGCACATTAAAATCATATTTGATTATCAAATACATTTTTTTCTGAGATTATTATAAGTCACTCCAATTTTCTGTAATTTTGTTTGGGTGTGAATCTGACATTA
The DNA here is from genome assembly GCA_026936325.1 of Platynereis dumerilii. Taxonomy (NCBI): domain Eukaryota; kingdom Metazoa; phylum Annelida; class Polychaeta; order Phyllodocida; family Nereididae; genus Platynereis; species Platynereis dumerilii. The sequence goes on along the minus strand of JAPTHN010000119.1, from coordinate 257,681 downwards.
ATAGAGATAGGACCATCTGTATTCTGGAATGAAACACTGAAGGTAGATCATTCCGTCAAAAACTCAACACATTTAGTTTTTCATCACCTATTTGATAATAATAATAATAATAATAATAATAATAACTTAATATAGCGCTAATTCCAGTAAACTGCTCATTAGCGCTTCTCAAACGAGATCAAGGGTAAAATTTTTGGAACAAGTGAGTTTTGAGGTTCTTCTTGAAGTTTTCCAAAGTTTTTATTGTTCTCAGTGTTTCAGGCAGATCATTCCAGAGCTTTGGGGCTGCATATGAGAAAGCTCTGTCCTCAAACTTATTTTTGTTGCATGGGATAGGTTCTGCTAAAAGGTGTCTGTGGTTGCTTCTCAGGTTGTGGTTTGGTTGGGGTTTGGCTTGAATAAGTTCTTGAATGTACAGTGGAGCTTGGGAATTCATTGCCTTCCATGTTATCATCGTCAGTTTGAACTGAATTCTTGCTGGAATTGGTAGCCAATGCAGTTGCTTTCTGCTATGACTTACACTGTCATGTCTTTTCAATTTCTCAACCAGTCGAACAGCTGAGTTTTGGGCAACTTGAAGCTTGTTCAACAAACGGCTGGTTGTGCCATACAATAGTCCATTTCCATAGTCTAGGTGAGGGGTGACAAGAGCATTCACAGCCGTTTTAACAGTTTCTTTGTCTAGGTTCTTTCGAAGTTTTGAAATGTTTCTCAAATTGAAGAAAGCATTACGGCACATCTTGTTGATCTGTCTTTCCATTGTCATATTTTTGTCAAACAGCACTCCTAAATTTCGGACATAATCTGCAGTTTTGATTTCAACATTGTCAACATTGATTGATGATACTTGTAGTTTCTTCAACTGGCCAGGAGCGCCAATCAGAAGAAGCTCAGTTTTTTCACCATTATTGCATAGCTTGTTATTGTGCAAGAAGTCACGGATATCTGCAATACATTTCTCCATTTTCTGTACTGCTTGCTTTTGATTCAGAAAAGTTGGCTTGAAAGAAAGAATAAGTTGTTCGTCATCCGCATACTTTTGATCATTCACTTGGTTTCTTTGTGCAACCTCACTTACTGGAGCGATGTAAGAGTTGAACAAGATTGGGCCAAGTTTTGAGCCTTGTGGCACTCCAAATTTGAGTGGAAGTTTGCTTGATGTTGTGTCATTTATCATCACAGACTGTGATCAATCAGAAATATATGATTTGAACCATTTCAGAGCCGAACTATACACACCGTATCTGTTTTTCAGCCTGTCTAGTAGAATGTTGTGATCAATTGTGTCAAATGCAGCTGACAGGTCCAGTAATACGAGCATTGTCACCTCTCCTTTGCTCAAATTGAGCATTATGTCATTGTGGATTCTTGTTAGGAGAGTCTCTGTACTGTGAAACTGCTTGTAAGCTGATTGCCTTCCATCATCAAGTTTGTTTTGTGAGAGATGATCAACATACTGTTTGATTACAGCACTTTCAATTAGTTTGCCAAGAAATGAAAGATTAGAGACTGGTCGGTAGTTCTTTTTGGTAAGTTCAAGACCCGTCTTCTTTAAAAGTGGTTTTACAAGAGCATGCTTCAATTCAACAGGCATTTCTCCAAGTGTCAATGACATATTGACAATTTTTGTCATAACTGGTAGAAATTCATCAATGCATTCAAGCAACAACCATGTGGGCATGGGATCAAGCTGACAATGTTTTACTGGCATGTCAGTGATAAGTTTCTTAACTTCCTCTTGCGATAACGCTTTAAACTGACCCAGCTTGTGACAGGGACTGATTTGAGCATCAACTGAATTTTTCGAATTGGAGTCCAATTTTGACCTTATCAGTTTGATCTTTTCATCAAAGTAATTGTTGAATTCATTTGCCAGGTCTTTTTCATTGGTGTGATTGGGCAGAGGCAAGTCTTGCTTCCTGTTTAGGCTGGAATTGAGAACTTTGAACATTGCTTTTGAATTTCCTTTTGTAGCTTGAATCTTGGACTTAAGATCATGAGACTTAAGTTGATAAAGCATTTCATTAAAGGCATTTCGTTTTTCTTTAAAGTTTTCCCAATCTTTTTGCAGACCAGTTCGCCGCCATAAACGTTCTGCTTTTCTCTTAGCAGTTTTGAGGGGTTTAATCTCTTGATTTCTGAATGGATTGGGTTTGCGTAGGGTGACTAGTTTTGTTTTCACAGGGGCATGTTTGTCAAAAACTTCTCTAGTTGAATTGTAAAGTGCCACGAGGTTACTTAAATGGATTGATCGATTGTTATGTTGTACTTTCTTAGAAAGATGATGTTCAATGTCCTTTTTGAATTCACACAAATTGATGCTCCGAGTTTTGCGGAAGGCAATTTCTTTTCGAGGGTTTTTGCCTTTGTTAATTTTTATATCGAAAAGCACACAGTTGTGGTCTGAAAGGAGATCACTGACAACACAGTCGGTCAGAGATGTAGTTGTATTTGTTATAACAAGATCCAGTATGTTTCCATCCTTGTGTGTTGGAGATGACACATGTTGTTTGAGGTCAAACATTTCAAGAATATTGTTGAATTTGATAACTTTGGCATCATTTGGTTTGTTCACATGAAAGTTGAAATCTCCAGTAACAACGATTTCATGGTTGTATGTTTGAAAGTGGGATAGAAAATTGGTAAATTCGGTGTAAAACTCTGATAAGATGTATTTATTCCTTTTTGAAGGTTCAGGCCTGTACACAAGTAGAATAGTGACAGTTCTTCCATTGATTTACACCTCTATTTCCATATGCTCAAATGTCTTTGTCGTAATGCTTTTTTGCTTGAATGCTTTTATGCCTGTTCTTACAATGCAACCTACACCGCCCCCAGGCCTGGATTCACGAGGCGCACTCAAATAGAAAAATTCTCCATTTCTTTCAAGTTCCCCAATTTCAACTTGGTCATTTGTTTTTAACCAGGTTTCAGTGAAAAGGAATATATCCAAATCAAATTCGTCTCTGAAATCTTTCACAGACTCAGTCTTTTGCCTCAAACTTTGAGCATTCCATACACAAGCCTTCAGTTTATTGTGATTAGTGCCATTTTTGGGGTTCTTGACATTATCACAGCCATCTTGAGTGCTTTTATTTTTTATCTAGCCCTATTCTGGGCCTAATATTTTGGACCAAGATTGATTATTATTGATTTTATGAGTATGAAGGACAATTGCAGACAAAATACATTTGTCATCATGTCAAAGGCTCTGAAGCCCCAAACAAATTTGACGGAAATCAGCCATTCTTATTTAGAATGTGTCAGCTGTGGTTTTTTTTGGACAATGGTTCAGATTTTAAGCAATAGTCAATTTTTGTGATCTTTTGATCGCTGATGACCTACTTAATTTGCATATTGATTGTATATTGATCTATATTTGTAGAACTCAGATTCCACACATTTTGAGGGGGAATTTGTTGAAATTGGTCCTTTGGTTAAGGATATATAGCAATTTTAGTTTCCCCCAACCCATAATTTGTGTGCTCAAATCCAACACATATTCCTATATTTAAGGGCTGATTACTACCACTAAGCTGCCTCACCAATCTTGGGCTAAACTTGTTTAAAGTCAATATAGTCCAGGAGCCAGCCTATAAACCCGCAGAAATTTCTATGTGCGCTAAGTTTTATGATTGATTGTTTTTGGCGGGTATCTAAGCTTCAAATTTTTTTTGGGTAGACATCGCCAATCCTGAGCATAACTCCAGCAGCCGCCATTTTCCAAAATGGCCGCCAAACACCCATTTTCGTCTATAACTCTGGAAATAATTGCTATATTTTCATAATTGTTGGGTCTAAATATATGTTTTCATATATGGGGAATGCATTAAAAATGGTTAGAATTAAGTAGATCATTCCTATAGCTGCCATTTTCCAAAATGGCCACCATAAACCTCTTTTTGTCCATAACTTCGGAAGTAATTGTCATATTCTCATGATGTTTGGGTCTACATATAGGTTTTCATATATAAGGAATGCATTAAAATTGGCCATGATGATGTAAATCAATTCTACAGCTACCATTTCCAATATGGCCATTGTATACCTATTTTTGTAACAGTTGTAATTGTATCAATCTGGTGATTTTGGGTTCTGCACGAAGATTTTCTCCATTTGGAACCATTAGAAAGAAGTTGGTTTAGAAGAGCAGATCTGTACATAAAGGAACTTGTATACTATAATAGCAAAGCCCTGTTGGGGACATGGCATTGTGATTTATTGCTACTCGGATAATTTACAGCGCACACTGATAGGCCAGTCACTCAAAAATTTATTTTAAATACTTAAAAAATCTTGCAATTCAGCAACTGGATTGGTTTTTAAGGGTTGGAAGATAGCCTTGATGACACTGCTAGCATTGTGTAGATATGATATGTTGTCTATAGTGTGAAAATCAGATAATTATAGTGGTGGATATGCCCCCTTGGTATAAAGGTAGAGAGTTTGCTGCTCCACAGCTTACTTGAATGATGTCACGCACATGAGCTGCATTGCACAAGCTTCGTCGACCGTCAACGTGACTTACATGATAGCAGAAGAATTACTTGAAAAGTCGGTTGTGAAATTTAGCAAGATTGGGTGGAATTTGGCATTACTGAACAGCCAAAATTAGTGCATTATATGCAGGATGACAATTTATGTATCCTGCCGTGGGTCACCAAAACATGCATGGGAACGAAGCGTGTTACTACAAAGCCCAACGTAAGATATATCGGGCAGGGAGAGCTCTGAAGTACCTTGCAAAGTATGATTAATTCTGGCCAGTTGATGAGACATGCTCTTTCAATCCAAAATAGATTGAGCACTTCAACAAAGTTTTCCAGCATTTATACGAATATCATAGATCAAGCCACATTTAGGTTAAGGATTCTTAAATTCATCATACATTTTCAACCACAATTGATGTATTTACCTGACACACTGGTATGGCTTAGACTAGGTTGGGTATGTAAAGCTTACAGTTTTCGTACATTTTTGCAAAAATAAAAGGAGTTTTTCACTCATAGTTGCTCTTGAAAGTCTCCCCCTCAGATATTGAAATCAGTTTAACGTATTTCATAGTACGCCTAATGTCTGAAAGCAAAAATATTGTCTGCATTATTGATGCAATTTGTACAACATGCAATTGAGATTTCCTTCTACATTTTCTCTTAAGGCCAATAATGGCCATTGAATTTGTAGCAGGGGTCTTTAATCAGGATAGGTTATAGTTCTATCGAACACGACCCCTGTCCAGAATAAAAACCCCATAACTATTCTTTGAGACTGCACCTTCCATTTTCTGTGAATTGACATAGTAACAGGAACAAGCCTCCAGGACCGTTTATTCTTTTTAATAACGTTTCTTTATACTAAAAGTCAACAATGAAATATTTTTAATAATGGAAGCAGTACATGTGATATCGTAGCAGATAAGAATAAGACAGGAAACATCCAAATAGAATGGAGTAAAGTGTGTGGACGCATAGCATCGGAAATCCTCACGGGGTAGGTAACTTGTCAATGTATTATTATAATAGTGCCTGTGACAAAGTTGGTGTGTGTTGGCCGTATTAGAAATGGCAGATGGATGACAGATTTACTTCATCCTGAACCGTTTTACTGCATTCCGCAAACATTACGAACATATTAGAATCACTTAAGTTGTGTTAAAATCAGTAAATGGTTGCTATTTCGAACAATGCCAGCTGTAAGAATGGTTTACAATCAATTGATGTAAGGATTACATCAATGATGCAGGCTGCCAGGGCCGTAGGCTGAACAGAATCCTAGGGGATGGGGGCAGTGAGTGGTGCTGAACAATACCTATCCAGGAAAAACTCAGATTTTTGCGTGTTCAACACCTTACATTGTATAATTCTAGGGGGGGGGGCGGCTGCCCCCCCCTGCCCTGCAGGCTACGGCCCTGGCTGCAGTAGTTCTGTTGTGGCAATTGTAGGTACCCTGCTATGTGAACTACCAAGGAAAAGTAAGCAGTGGTATTTGTGATCTTTTTTTTTTAAACTGATTAATTAATTTATTCGACTAAAAAGTTTTGGAAGCCAGAAAAGCAAATCTGCTTATCAAACTGGCACCATAAAAAAAACTGTAACCTATGTATCGCAGCGGAGTCTCCCTGTGGCTTTCACTGCCCGCAGATTTTTATTTATTCATTTATTTTTCATTTATTCATTTATTTTTCATTTAGAATGTATTTTACAATGGTAAACACACTCTGTGAAACATTTATCAGGTGGCCCATAACAATAAAAAACAGAATAAGAACATGATTGTTTAGATAATTAGCATTAAAAGAAGTAAAACATAAAAAAAGCACATATTGCACTTGCATTGAAATACATTTCTACTGAAGTACATATCATTATCTTGCATTAAAAACAGCGAGACTACCATAGTTTTTAAGTTCCTCTGGAAGATGATATGGCATCAGCAATGGAGTTCAAGGCATTGACACAAGATAATTATTATGATCATTTTGAAGCTTCAACCTGCCAGGCTTTTCTAAGCCACACTAGTGTGTCAGGTAAACCAGGTTAGCATTGCTTGTCAGAAGTGGCTACTAGTCTTGTTTTTCAAATTGTTAGTTTTTAGCTGCAGTTTTTTCAAATATTTTAAAATCACTTTTAAATCCTTTCTTCTACCTATGAAGCGCACACACCACGACAATTTTTAAGCTGAATCCAGTGGCTCAAACATACAGATACAGATACAGATTGGAGGAAGATGATCATTATAGCAAAATGTAGACATGAACTGCTTGAGGTTTTGCAATGCAACTCTGTGAATGCAAAAAAGTAACTGAAAACCACATGTATATGCCTCAGTTAGTCTAGCAGAATACATCATAGAATACATCAATTGTGGTTGAAAATGTATGATGAAAGAACCCATAACCTGGTGTGTGGGTTTTTTTTTTAGTATTTAATGAGTATTTATTGACCATATTCAAAACGTATGTACAATAATATTTACAGTTTCATTACAATTGTGCTTGATCTTTGATATTCGCATAAATGCTGGAAAACTTTGTTGAAGTGCTCAATCTCTTTTGGATTGACAAAGCATGTCTAAATCAACTGGCCAGAATTAATCATACTTTGCAAGGTACTTCAGAGCTCTCCCTGCTACAATATATCTTACTTTGTAGTAACACGCTTCGTTCCCATGCATTTACCATATTTTGGTGACCAACGGCAGGATACATAAATTGTCATCCTGCATACTATGCACTAATTTTGGTAGTTCAGTAATGCCAAATTCCACCTAAACTTGCTAAGTTTCACAACCAACTTTTCAAGTAATTCTTCTGCCACCATGTAGTCATGTTGACGGTCTGCAAAGTGTGCGCAATGCAGCTCATGTGCGTGACATCATTCAAGTAAGCTGTGGAGCAGCAAACTCTCAGCCTTTATACCAAGGGGGCCTAATCACCACTATAATTATCTGATTTTCTCAATTTAGACAGAAGATCATATCTATACAATGCAAGCAGTGTCATCAGGCTATCTTCCAACTCTTGAAATCCAATCCAGTTGCTGAATTGCAAGACTTTTTGATTATGCAAATAAGATTTTGGAGTGACTGGTCTATCGGTGTGCACTGTAAATTATCTGGGTAGCAATGAATTACAATGCCATGTCCCCAACAGGGCTTTTCTAGTATAGTATACAAGTTCCTTTATGTATCTGCTCTTCTAAACCAACTTCTTTTGGTTCCAAATGGAGAAAATCTTCGTGCAGAACCCAAAATCACCAAATTGTTACAATTACATCTGTGACAAAAATAGGTATACAGTGGCCATATTGGAAATGGCAGATGTAAAATTGATTTACATCATCATGGCCAATTTTAATGCATTCCTTACGTATGAATAATTATATGTAGACCCAAACATCATGAGAATATGACAAATACCTTTGAAGTTACAGACAAAAAGAGGTTTATGGTGGCCATTTTGGAAAATGGCAGCTATAGGAATGATCTACTTAATTCTAACCATTTTTAATGTATTCCCCATGTATTAAAAAATATATCTATATCCAAAAATCATGAAAATATGACAATTATTTCCAGAGTTATAGACGAAAATTGGTGTTTGGTGGCCATTTTGGAAAATGGCGGCTGCTGGAGTAATAATAATAATAATAATAATAATATGGATTTATATAGCGCTAATTTCAGGAAACTGCTCATCAGCGCTTTTTAAGATCAAATCAATTGTAGGAATTCTGGAACAAATGAGTTTTCAGATTCTTCTTGAAACTTTCTAATGTTTGTGCAGTTCTCACTTTTTCAGGCAAAGTGTTCCAGAGTTTTGGTGCTACATAGGAAAAAGCTCGATCTTCAAACTTATTTTTGTTGCATGGAGCAGGTTCTGCTAACAGCAGTTTGCAGTTGCTTCTCAGGTTATGTTCTTGTTGAGATTTGACTTGAACAAATTTAGTTAGGTATACATATATATATAATTTTTAGTTATGCTCAGGATTGGCGATGTTTACCCAAAAAAAATTTGAAGTTTAGACATTCACCAACAACAATCAATCATAAAACTTAGCGCACATAGAAATTTCTGCGGGTCTATAGGCTGGCTCCAGGACTATAAAGGCCGTGGGACTGCCTAAAAATTAAAATAAATGAAATGTATTTATTAAGAATAAACTCATACATTCTGTCTGGCAATGAGTAAGAGGGCAAGGAGTTCTTTAGTAATAATTTATTGTGTGCTTGGACATTTTGACAAGCGCAAATTGAGGAATTTGTTGAGATCATCTGTCACAGCTTAGATTTGACAGGCACTTTTACGGGTTTATAATTTTTTCTCGTTTACGGCGTTCGGATATGTTTTGCGCCTTGAAATGGGCTTTCCAACAAGCCATCATTCATTAAAATCGGTTAAGAATTGAGCGAGCTAGAAGTTTTTTTCTGAGACAAGTCACATATTTTACTCTATAACGTCATATAGCAGGCCAGCCAGTTAGGTTGGTAGCCTCGCTTTCGTGCGCGACGCAGGGAATCTCGTAGCTCATTAATAGGCGTGAATGCCAAGGTCGCTTTTTTCCCTGATACTTGTGTTTTTTGTGGGATATATAACAAATCAGTCAGGATATGAGGGAAGATAAGACAAAATGGGGAAAATGTGGCAAAAATTAGGGAAGATATGACAAAATGAGGGTAGGTATGGAATTCAAAGGGAAAATATGTGATATAGAGGAAAAATATGGGATGTTGAGGGAAACTATGACATTGAATTTAGAGGGAAGATATAGCATTTAGAGACGGGAAATGTGAGATTTATGGGAAAAATATGACATGGGATGAAAACATTATCCCATGGCTTGGGTAGCATTTCCCGGATATTGCCAACAGACACTCAGTATCTTTCCCGATACCCGATATCAGGGAAATACTGCCCAAGCCATGGGATAACCAATTAGTACTTCCTGTTTGATCAGATTTCTCGAGAAATGAAGGTAAAATAAATTTATAGATACAATTAATGGATAAAACGATGTCAAAATGTTCAAATAAATCAATAATGGGTAACTAGTCTGGTTCCGCATTATAATCTTCTGCTTCGTAGTTGTGATATAGGAAATATTGAGATGTTTAAAATTGTTTGAACTGATCTAAAGCAATCATCATAAACCTGTTTTATAATTTGCATTCTAGGTCTGCTTCTGCGGAAGTGCCTTCGGAAAAAGTTCCACTGGTATCTGTACCTGGGTCAGAAGAAAGGTACGATTAAACGCAAAATTTTCATCTTGCTACATTGGTCTACACCAATTTCTAATAAGGAATGAATTAAAGTACATTTGTTTTTTGTTTTTATTTTTTTATGTCATCAATTGTACCCCCGCTTTTTATTTTCATAAATTTATGCATCAATTGTACCCCCGCTTTTTATTTTCATACATTTATGCATGGTACCAAATTTCATGTAAGTTAATGTTTCCTGTTATCATATTATTTCAAAGTACATCAGAGGCCACACAATTTAACAAACTAATCAATTGTACCCCTGTTTTTTTATTTTCATAAATGTATACATGGTACCAAATTAGATATAAGCTTATGTTTCCTGTTGTCATATTATTTCAACATCAAATATATTTCGGAACTGGAAAATGGTAAAGCTCCTGGGGGTGACAATGTTACAAATAAAGTACTGAAGAGATGTCAAGATATCTTCTGTGAGCCTATTTGTCATTTGACTAATTCAATAATAAATAATGGAAAATATCCAGAAAAACTGAAACTGGGTAAAGTTATCCCAATTTTTAAAAAAGGTGAAACTGATGCACCATCTAATTACAGACCAATTAGCCTACTTAGTGCCATCACTAAGTTAGTAGAGAAAGTACTCCATAAGAGATTTTATGAATACTTAGAAAAATTCGAAATCATTTTCAAATATCAATTTGGCTTTAGACAAAATTATTCCACAACACTAGCCCTTATAGAAATCACAGACAAGATAAGAAAAGAGATTGAAAGAAAGAATGTTGTAATGGGAATCTATATCGACTTAACAAAAGCTTTTGACCTAGTTAACCATGAAATCCTGCTCGGCAAGTTACAATCATATGGGGTAAGGGGTAAAACTTTAGCACTAGGTCAGTCATATCTCACAAACAGGCAGCAGTATACCAAAGTGAAGCAAGAATTATCACACATGGAAAAAGAGGCTTGTGGTGTGCCTCAGGGTTCTGTTCTTGAGCCTCTGTTCTTTTCAGTTTTATTAATGATATATAAAATTGTACAATTGAAGAAATAAGATTATTTGCTGATGATACTAATATATTCATATCAGATAGAGACCCCCAATCAGCAAATCAAAGAGCAAACAGATGTATGAGAGACATAGTAGAGTGGTTAAGCTCCAACAAACTTTTGCTAAGTGAGGAAAAAACAAATTTCAGTGTTTTCATGCCTAAAAACAAACAGATTCCAAGAATACTTGAAAAATCAATGTAAATGGCAAAACAATCCAAAGAACTGCCTCGTGTAAATACCTGGGCATTACTGTTGATGAAACCTTATACTGTTGATTGTCATATAACAAAGCTGCATAAAGATCTACTTAGGATAATCAGTTCTTTCAAAATCATAAAAAACTGGGTTCCAAACTGTCAAAAGCTAAAATTGTATTATGCTTACTTTCACTCGCTAGTGCAATATGGTTTAGAAATATATGGAACAGCTGCCAAAAGACATATAAATAGGCCAGAGGTCCTTCAACACAAAGCCCTAAAAACCCTCTATAATCTAGACCCACTTTATCCTTCCTTAAAGCTACTAAAGAAATACAATGTATCATCTGTTGCGGACCTGTACCAAAAAATAGTTGCAAAATTTGTGTATATCAAAATCCAGTAAACTACCAGGTGTTTTTTCAAGCTATTTCAATGCTAATAGTACCATTGATAAATATCCTAACACAAGAAATAAAGAAAAGTAGACCATACCTAAGATTAGAACTGAAAATGGAAAGAAAACTATGAAATACAGAGGCGCAAAAATCTGGAATAGTTACATAATAATTGGGAACGCAGTGTAGGCTTGCAGCTATGGATGTCAGACACATAACTGTATCACTTGCAAGTAGGCATCTATATTCCGATTCTCACATTATTGACGTAAACATAGTGTGTCTCATCCCGCGAAAATGTAATTTTTGGCTTAAACTGCTCAATAATTTTTCCAGAAGATATGGGATAGCCCTTCTATGCTGCTCTGGAAATCACATTAGATTGAAGAGCACTACTAAATGAATAAATACATTTATTTATACTCGCATGTATTCAACAATGAAACAACAGCAAAAGCTGATAAACAGGTGATAAAACAATAAACAACAATAACAAAGCAATAAAAACAGAAGACTAGACGTGGTACATAAAATAAGTACACTAAGTACAGTTTTTGTTGGAACATTTCCAACTTGCTAACATATTTTTTAAATTATTAATATCATGAGCTTCTTTGAATGCTATCGGCAAAGAGTTCCACAATTTACCACCTGGATACCTCAGACAGGCCTGAGCAGAGGGGGGGCCAGGGGGGCCAAATGGCAGGGGCCCCCAAATTTCAGGGGGCCTACTTCCAAAGTAAGGTTAACCGCGCGTTGCGAAAATGAGATTGTACTCGATTTGTACAGGGTTAGACTTTTGCCATTTTGGGCTCTGCAGCAAAATAAGTTGGTGGGCCCTCACATCTCTACTGTTGGCAATTTAAAATTTACATAATTATTATTGTACTGTGTAAGGTAAAACATTTAACTGATCGCTTTTTTTTCATATTGGTTTAACATCTTGTTCTTAGTAAATCTAAGATATCTCGTTTATGGTCTATTTTTCTCTCTATCGGCAAGTATTTTGAGAAATTGTTGTCAGGGTGAACCGTTTGGCCTCCAACGTGAGAGGGCCCTTTACAATACTAGACCCTCTTCCATTGGGCAATTTGGGGCCCCCATCTAGTTCATTTTTGGTCCAGGTCCTGCTTCAAGATCCAGTAAGCGGGTACCACACAATCCGAAGTTTTTCAATTTTCATAGATAGTTTTTCTCAATTTCTATATCTTTTAGGCATCTTGCAGGGGCCCCCGGAGTGAATGGGCCTGTAGCAGCTGTCACTTTGCCACATTGGCCTGTCCACCCCAAGATTTGTATGTGCCTGCTCATGTAAGATGCAACATGAGAAACAAGGAGTAATGGGGTATTTGTCATTGAGGTCAATCTGTTCATAGAATATGTAGGTTCCTAATGCACTAGTTGTACAAAGAGACAATATCAATCAATTGTGAGATGTTTTTTTCACAAGATCTGGAGGGTGAAATTCTGCTGCTGAAAAGATTCTTCCATGTGAACTTTTAGCTTGTTTTGGTCAGCCTGAAGATTATCTATGAGGTTCTTTAATTGAAATTGGATAACATGTTCCTCAATCCAAGTTGTCCTGCATATTTTTGTCAATCCCGTCAAATATTGCATCATATGAACATAGTTTTAATGTTCTGATATGAATAATGTCTTACTTTTGTTCAATGATAGGGAAAGAATATCTCCTTACTACTCAGTAAATCAACAGTTATATTGCAAAATCATTGGAATTTTCAAATCTGATTGAATATTTTTTCGAAAGAAGCAATAAAACCTTTCACTAGGTAAATTTTAAGATTCGCTGATTAGTTTGCAAGGGAGTGCCTGACTTAATTGTGTCAGAAATGCTAGTCTAAATTTTGTCTTGCGATTTGTGAAAGGCTGTAAGCCCCAAAAGTATCACAGTCAGAATCTCAGTCTGTATTGAAATTTATTGCAAAGATTTTGCAACTATTGTTTTTATGACTCCTGAATCTGTTGTACTTTGATGTATCTTAATTGCCCCAGGTAACCTCTTCAGTAATCTTGGACTTTTTAAGCATCCATTAGCAGTTTGGTAATTTTGTAAAGATAAGGTCAAACATAAAAAGTATATTGCATTCTTCATAATAATTGCACCTTGTCAGTTGTCACTTAGCTTGATTTGGTTGAATTTATTTAATATATATGCTGGTAATTCAAAATATAAGGGCTTTGAAATTTAAATTTTAACCTGGAGTGAGTAAATTTCAACAAGTCTTGTGTGAATAAATTAACAGTATATCATAAAGAGAAATATGCTTGGTTCAATGGCGTACTTAGGGGGAGATAGGAAAAGCCGCAAATCACCCCATATAATGGCCCTGGGTTGGTTTATTAGCCTCCAGAAAATAAATTTAACATGGTCATAATTTTTTAACCTGAAGCTGCGGAAGGGGGGGGGCCTACTTTTTCATTTTGGCCTGGGCCTACTGCAGGCTCTGCACGGCCCTGACCTCAGAGACATTTTACCAAACGGAACTGTGTCAAATCTTGGAATGCTAGCAACTATATTGTCTCGCAAATCATATTCATTTTCCTTGAGTATGTACATTTGATTTAAGTAGTCTGCATCAGTTTTAATGACACAGTCATAAACAAAAACAGCAATTTTCTTCTATCTCATTAACAAAAGCATACTTTTATCATTATTTTTAAGTAGTTCTGAGTAATCTGTATGATAGTCTTTTGTAGCAAATTTTAGTTCCCTTTGATAAATTTTATCCATTCTTCCAGATAATAGTTTGTTACAGAAATGCCATACAGTAGGACAATAATTCAAACAAGACATCAAGAAACTATCTACTAGTGCAAAGCGGTCTTTAGGATCTTTAATCCATTTTGATAATCTTAGTAACGCTTTCAGTTTCTACTCTCTTTTTTACACAACATTTCTAAATGTGTACAAAAATCTAAAGGAAAACCATTTACATTGAGAGTTACATTTCTTACTTAATTTAATTTTACGGCTGCTCTATTCAGTATAATAAATTGAAATCTCTCTGGATTTGCCTTCATCATATTAATTTTAAACCATTCAATATATTTTGCAGCTGTTTGTTCCAATCATTACAACACATCAGACAAATCAGTACCAACCACAGCTATTGCGTTGTCATCTGCATAATTATATATGTTCTCACTTGTGTTATAAATACAACAAATCATCAACAAAGACATTATACATCAGCGGCCCGAGAACGCTGCCCTGAGGGATTCCCTTTTTACTAGAGGACCAATGACTTTTTAAACCAAAGTATTTTACACATTGTTTTCTATTGGATAGGTATGAAGCCATAAGATTACAAGCATATGTACTGAGACCATATTATGCTTATGAGGCAGGCAATCAAACGCCTTACTGAGATCTATTAATAATGTCCCAACTATTTTGTTTACATTCAAGGCTTTCTTCCAATCCTCAATAATGTTAATTATTGCATGTTCACATCCCGTGCGTATTCTATATGAACATATTTTTTTGTGAAAATAATCATGAAAATGGTGTCTTAATTGAGTGGCAAATTGATGTTTAATTATCTTTGACATAGCAGTATAGGACAACTGACTGCATGGGCCTCTAATTTGATTTTTTAAAGGAATCTTTTGCTTTGTACACAGGTACTATTTCAATTTTCAATTTTCTTGTACACATGATTTCAAAGTTTATATAGATATAGCCTAATACTCATTTACGATATTTATTTGTTTTATTGACATAAAAGGTATCAGATAATGACACATTTGTCAATGTTATTATTGCTAGAAACAAACAATGATTTTCTTTACTGACATAAAATGAATGTGTGTCTTATACGAGAATGTAACAATTCTATTAGGGTAATGTTCTTTGAGTCGGACACTTAGAGAAGGTAACCTTGACTCGGACACTTTTTGTTGGGCTGTATTGGCCAATTGAGAGCTACTATACCTATATATTTGGTACCAATCTTTAGCTTAAGACCTCCTTTAGCTGTTCAGAAAGTATCAGCATGATACTAACAAGTAAAGTGGGGTTTTCATGGCTCTATAGGTAGGATAAAAAACCAGTTTTATCTCTTAAGTTAGTGCCAGAAATTGGTGAATTTTTGCACAATTTTGTCATGTTTCAGCCATCTTTTACTGGCCTTTGGCACTGATATGACTTCATTTTTTTGTCATTCAGTTTGGAGCAAGCTTATCCTATCCTGTGTTCTAATATGGGCTTTTTGAATTGAAGGGAAGACTCTAAAGTACATGTATCTTTGATTTCATGTTTTTAGATCACAAGTGTCCGACTCAAAGATACCCTATGTCATTTTTTATTTCAGAAATTTAGCCACTAATTTAGTTCTTGTGCTGCCCCAATTGTCACTTTTCTGTTAGATTTAGTAAAAACCTTTAATTTGAGGCCCTGGTTGACAACCAATAATCCATAGGCCAAGCAATATATCACTTTTTTTTAAATGTACAGAATATAAGTGTCCGACTCAAAGAACCTTACCCTATTTAAGGCTCGGAAATTGGCCATTTTGATGGAAATATTTTCATTCATTGACATTTGTGATGTTCAAAGATGACCACAGTGGGACTTTCAGTACTATTGTCTGATTCAACTACAATGTGAACAGGCTTGAAATGCTAGGCGCGCCACTGGTATATTGATGTGACGTCACAGCCACGCACAAGTCATTCTGTAATTTTCACAACAATCTTGACATCACAGATTGTCATCAAAAATGCGTCTGACATCTCCGAAAATCGACCAAAACATCGCCGAAGCATTGTGAATATGTTACAGGAACTTAGCGTATGAACAACTAGGAGAAGCATTTGAGTGAAAAAAATGTTTGTTCTACATTCTGATTCATCTATATCGTGAACAGGCTTGAACCGGTAGGAGTGCCACATCTATTGATGTGACGTCATAGCTAATCACAAACCAATTCTAAAACTGCATGAGTGGTCTCATGCCCGCACAATAATTATGCGACGAGCCCAAGCACTCCTTCTATGGTGTGTTCAAAGGCTTAGCTTCGCCCTCGCATCTGATTGGTCAATGCTCAACGACCGTAAGAAATAGCAAGGCCTTATTTTTGGGTAAACGAATATGCCAGCAAAGATAAGACTACTGGCTGTCACAAACGAGAGAACAATATGCCAAAGGTGTCAATAGTACAGAATTATTCCTATATGCACATGTTGCTTATGTCCACCCTTCGTTTGCTCTGTCATTCTTATTCAATCATCTCTGCAGTGGATTCAGTTGTTCGGGCCGCCATTTTGGATTCAACAGACATGTGAGTTGGACCAACTTGATGTCTCAAATTATCAAAACATTTCCCAAAGTTCTAAATAACACAGAACTGATGTTGGAAGTTTACCTGATAAATCCTGACTGTACACTGGTGCTGTCAATGCATTTATTCCAATGTGTGAGCGATTTTCAAAAGTGCACAAAATGGCGCCGATATGTGTATAATGTCGGCCGTATCACTGTCAAAACTGGATTTTGGTAATCCACACATGCATCCGAAATTTCCGATCAAATCCAAGCTGCATGTACGCCAGAATATGCTATTTTACATGCTGAATACAGCGGTGTACAAGCCTTAAACTGGCAAACAGTTGCTAATGTCGTTGCACTGAAAACTTTGAGAACTATTTGCGGATGAATTCACGAGCGATCAACTCGGTAAAATTCTAGTTCCTGTTTTCTGCAGGCATGGGACTCTCCCAGAAGTTTGGCCAATTCTTTGTTTACGTCACGAAGCAAATGGCTGGACATCAGAAATTGTCAACAAAATGCGTCTAACATCGCCGAAAATCGGCAAAAAAACGTCGCGAAACATCGCAAAGAGGTGACAGGAAGTTATAAACAGCCCTGAGAATCATGTGAGTGAAGAGATTTAGTTTCCAGGTTGCCGTAAAAACTGCGAAAACGTGTGTTTGCGATCGACTTGAAGCTGGATTTAGGTTGTCTGGTTGCCGTGGAATCGGCAAAAACGTGTGTTCGCGAGTGAATTGACGTTGCCTGTTAAGGTCTAATTCTGTTACGGCTTCTACACAATCGAGTGTACAAAACTTATTTAAGAAGTCATTACTCTCAGACTAATAGCCTGAAACCCCTGCTATTATATGCATTCAATAGGTAATTCAGTTGAGAAAATCTGCTCCAAGGACTTTGAAAATCGATTAATATTTGAGTTAGATATGGTCAAAAATGTCTAGCAAAATCCAATTTTTTCCATTGACATTTGTCGTTACGAAATGTCACTTTAAAATTTCCATTTTTTGTAAGAATACTGTGCAAAATATAATGCTCACACGCAACTTTTGTCATTCCAGAAACACTATCAACCAGGGGCGTAGATTTTTCATTTTTGTAGGAGGGGAAGATTGCGGTATAAGCATACTACGGTTTATGCTGAACGGCCCGAAAATCGCGCGGCGGAGAACTTCGGGCCGCCTGAGGGTCCTGAAGCCAAAATATTTTAGATTATTGGAAGGTAAATTCTGTGCAACCTGAATAATGTATTTACCTAACATCTAACAAGTATTATGGCAAAAACAGCTAAATATAGCTAATAATTCTCAAGACCAAGTAGTAATGATTTGAGATTCTAGGGGGGGATAATCATATGATCATCCCCCCCAGGCTCATCCTAGGGGGGGATGCATCCCCCCATCCCCCCCAGGATCTACGCCCCTGCAGTATCAACATAGTTTGCAACAATTCAGGAAGCAGTGGAAGCATTGCATACCTGATTTCTGAAGATTACAAGCCAAATTGCAATGTTGCGATGGTTGCGCAGTTGCAAAAATAAGGGTAGTGTCATCAATGAAGGGCTACATCAATATGTAAAACACTTTCAAATAACTTATTTTCACTTGTTTGGCAAATGGAACTGGCCACACTAATGGGCCGAATTCCAAAGCCTTCCTATTTGTTTCTGTGAGCTCTTAAAGTTAAAGTTTTCATTTTCCAGAAAAATGCATAGTGGCCCCCCCCCCTTACTTCTCACACAAGCTGAACCTGGGGGCAATTCAAAACACATGGCACATCTAGCCACTCACTAGGATACTACATTACAAAATAAGCATGTTGATATCTATATTAGTTGTTGTGCTACATCAGTTTTTGTGTCATTGTAGTGTCCGTACCCCTCTTGTAGTGTCCATACCGCCCTAGGTAGAGCTTTTGGCATTTTGCCCATGATTGCTTTAAGTTGGGGATATCATGTCTGCGGGGATTACCCAACCAATTGATCCGCAAGATTTTGTTGACCCCGATGACCTTGACCCACTTTTCAAGGTCAATGGGCTCTAAAACCAAAAAACCTTGTCTGTGATATAATTTTTAATTGCTTTACGTTAGGAATGGTATGTTTGCAGTAATTATTCAACAAATTGACCCCAAAAACATATATGGCTTTGCATGAACTCCACTCTTTGTTTCAAAGCGTTTTTTTAATTTTTGAAAATTTCATCTTTTTACTGCCTTATTGAAGTTTTTCAGCATAAATTTGCCATAAAAGGAAATGGGCTATTTACACAAATCTAAGAGTAATTGTTGCCCCAATACCCTTGAATAATGTCACAAAATTTGAAGATCCCCTGCCTCTCCATAACCACTCAGTGAAGGTCAAACTGTTGAAGGATGAATCCCTAAATTCACTACTGTGTAAAAAAATCCACTTTTTTCAATTGACCATATCTCCGATCCTAATTAAGTTACAGAAAGCATAAAAATATGTCTGGAGAGCTTAGATTCTCCCCAATCTAATGGACTATATTGAATTACTATCAGATCAATATCGCTAAAGTTCACACAATACTGAAATGAATAATATCATTTTACAAAAGGAACAAAAATGGTTAGTGCAAAAATATTTGGGGGAATAATATCTATGATGTGTATGCACATATTGATGTTGTTCCTGATAAGATCCAATGTTGGTGTTCGTTTTTGAGCCTAAGTGAAGACCAAATTGAACACTCGATTGTATAGAAGCCGTTATTGATGATGATTACTGAAATTATCATCCTTAAAAAAATGTGACCTCTAGTATATCTGAAAATCCCACTGTAGTTGTTACAAGCTATCAATTCACTTTTATAGCTCTTTAGTCAGGTAGCCAAACCTTATTTTTTACCCTAAACCCTGCACCAATGGATGAAGTTTTTTTCTCAGTGGATTTGGGGTCCTTAGACCCTCTTTAAACATAAATGGCGGGTAACGAGAGCGTATCCTTGAGCATTTTGAGATAATGGCCGAATTCAAAATGGCCCCCAAAACGGGTATCAGTCCGCCTAACTATCTTACTTTTGGGCTTAGAAAGGTGTGCTGCAATACCTCTATTTCAGATAAAATTAGCCTTGGGAACTCATATTTCAGGTTTTTGGATTGTTAAAACCATGCCATTTCATGATATATTGAAAAAAAAAGCCAATTTATCTCTCGAATTTACAATTATTCTACGTGGAAGTCATGATTCTATACATTTGTTCGTTTTTTATGCAAGCAAATGTGACTTTTATTTTAACACTTCAATAGTTCTTATGATTTATGCTCAGTGCATCATAAGTTAATGTATTGCTTGGTAATTGTGATGTGTTTAGGGTCAAAATGTCTCAAATATGATTTTGACTAGTGTGCATTGTCACAATTGTGGCTGATTCCATTTGCACTCTTTGACTTGCAAATGGCTGTCTCAGTTTAAACTGCCTTCACTGTGTGAAGGCAAAAGACCCAATGCATCATGGACATAAAAGACATGACGTTTCTCTGCTTTAGGAGCTAAACCATTAATTTAAAAAATGGTTCTTCGTACCAGTCAGGGACAGTTAAAATATCACAGTTTCCCTGTATCAGTATGGATACCACAAATTCACATATATTATTTTACCAAAGAAGGAAGAATTGCTGAGTTGAAGAAATCACCAGTTGTTGAGGTTTTTGCTCCACCTAAAACGAGGACTTTTTCAAGTGTTGACCTCCTTTGACTGAATAAGTCTATGTTAGTGCTTTTGCCAAATCTGGCTCTCCATGGCATTTTCGGTCATGAATTGTTTACATGCATATTGCTCCCTGAAACTGAAAAAAGACATAGAAGTAGAAATGGCTTCACAACAAATCAATAAAAAAATGCAAAGAAAGGAATGACTATTGGACCACGGGAGTGCAAGAGCAACTGCACGTGTTGATAGTCCAGACAGCAAATATCCATGCAGCAGATTCATGGTACTACAATCTTTGTTGTTTCAGATTCTTCAGTGATTTGGCTGATTAAGAGAGATGATGAGAGGTTATCTGTTCTGTTATTTTTTCACAGAAAGATGTAATGATACCCTGAATATAAACAATGAAATAAAGTGTAGAGTCTGGAGTATGAACAACTGATTTTGCAGCCAGGCACATAACGAGGGAGCACTCAAGGCTTGAGAACAACAATCATGGGTAACAGACTATAATGTTTCAATGTTTAAAAGATATTTCTAAAGATGAAGTCCAGAATGCTGTCGATCATCTTCTCCAACCCTGTCAATGGGAATTGGCATCACTTAGTATTGTGAAAAGGTTCTTGGTATCAAGAAATTGTACAGGTTGAAAGGCTGTATCAGTTTTCAAGATTTTTTTTAAATCACAGTGTCATAATCCACACCCAAAGTTCTCAGAATTGATATTTCAGCTTTGGATATTCTTGGGGAATGTCTGGGACAGCTTCAGCTGGTCAGCTGGACCATTGCAGTGTCTCTTTAACAGCCATACCATGATGGAAACTGTTCTGTACAGCCAGGGGTGTTTTTGTGAAAGATGTGGGGGAGAGAGGACACTGGTGCATGGTGCAAGAACATGTCAGCACTATACATGCTGAACTGGACTTCCTGTTTGATCAAAACATTGGCTATGAGAAAGCACATGTTTCACAAAAAGTCTACTCATATAAAATCAAATTGCTGTCAGCTATAGAAAACCACATACAACTGTGTATGTTGTCACTGTTGACCTATTCTATGCGACGTGTAACATTGAAACATCTTTGATTTTTTGACTAACAGCCTCCAAACTTTCAATGTGAGTTGGCAAAAAATTCTGTGTTGACATGGCCATAGGAGAATTTTCTCTTACCTTTCTTGTCAATAAGTATCCTACGATTTGTCCTGTTCGCCATTCCAAATAATAGATATTCCATGCAATATAGATATAGTCTATGAACAATTCCATACGGATAAATGGATGCTCAAATGTTTCAATTATCTTTTCTTGGGCAAAAAGTCCCCGGCTCCGTCATATATTCTTATGCTCTGACAGTGTTTTGAGGGCCCTGTTACAAAATAGCAAGCTGGATTATCTTGTTTAGCATTGACTGTTTGTTGTAATCACCTGTTTTGAACCTTCAGTTCTGTGGAGTGCACCAAGTCAACTGTGAATTCCGTATGTTTGGTTTTGGGACCATGAGGTGACACGTTTAGAGTTAGTTGTTGGATATGCAAAAAAAGAAAGTCAGTCAGGCTTTTTACATTCATGAATTACTAACTTTTGTATGGCATGGTAACCTGCCCAGGCAGAGAAATTGAGGACATGTCTCTTAACTGCTCTGTGCAGAATGAGCCTAAGGGCCATTACCACAAATGCATTTTAAAAGGTAATGAAATTTTAGGAAGTAAGCCATCTCATTCCTTTGCCACCAAGTTCAAAGTACCACTTCATCAACTGGACTGAGTCCCACTTCTTGTAGTGTTGCACTTGCTTCTTCTCTGTGAAGATCTTACAGCTTGCGTAACAGTGTTCTAAGATGCCAGAAACATGGCCTTGGGCTTTCCATATTCGCCTAATTACTGAAGAATCTGGATATCATTTGCAGAACCATGCATCTGTTGCATGGATACCTGCCGTTAGGTCAATTTCAGTGATGGAAATGGGGGGGGGGGAGCTCGGGGGAGCTGAGCTCCCTTGACCAAAAAACAGGGGGAGCTGTACCCTGCTACAGCTCCCCCAATGACCAGTAGTGAAATTACAATTATCATGTTACTTTTTCAGTCCTCATGGTATTTTTAGTCAAAATTATGCTCTTGTGGAAGAATTTTTCCCCTTTTGAAAATTTGGAGTGGCGAGCCGCTGCTGCATGAGCCGAGAGCTCCCCCAACGAAAGTTTTCTATTTCCATCACTGGACAATTTATAGTCCAGTTTCTTTTGCACTCCCCATGCCTAATAGTCATTCCTTTCTTTGAATTTTTTCTTGATTTGTTGCAAAGTCACTCTCAGCTTCTACTTCCGCTTTCAGTTTCATGGGTAAAAAATACGTGTTTGCAATTTCCGAAAGACTTATTTAGTCAAAGGGGGCCAAACACTTGAGGAAGTCCTCTTTTTAGATATACGAGAAAAATCAACAACTGGTGATTTCTTCATCTCTTCCTTCTTTGGTTAAATAATAGGAAATGTGAATTTGTGGTATCTATACTGGTGCAGGGAAACTGTTACTGGTACGAATAACCATTATTTGAGTGAATGTTGTAGCTCCTAATGCAGAGCATCACCATGTATTTTATGTCCATGATTGCTTTGGGTCTTTTGCCTTCACATATTGAAGTCTGTCTGAACTGAAACAGCCATTTGCAAGTCAAAAAGTACAAATAGAAATAGCCACTGTTGTGACAATGTATGCCAATTTAGAATCATATTTTAGACATTTTGACCTTAAACACATCACCATTACCAAACAATACATCATCAATAATAAGAACTAATAAAAATTTGAAATTAATTTCACATGTGCTGACATAGAAAAACAACATATTCATGGAATCATGGCTTCTGCTTAAAACAATTGCAAATTCGAGAAATGAATTGGCATTTTTTCAATATAACATCAGATAAAAAACCTGGAAAATGAGTTCCCCATTTAAATTTTATCGGAAATAGAAGTATTGCACACCTTTCTGGGTCAAAAATTAAAAAATTTAGGCTGACCATTTTGATTTCGGCCATTTTCTCAAAATGCTCAAGGATGCGCCTTGTTACCCACCATTAATGTTTTATGGAGGGTCTAAGGACCCCAAATCCACTGAGAAAAAACTTTATCCGTCGGTACAAGGTACAGTGGTCCCTGCGCAGTGGCGTGACTGGGGCGGCTCGAGCCGGGGGCACCTAGGGGGGCACGCGATTCCCTGGGGGCACCCACTATACTATTTGTATAGTTTAGCAAGAGTCGGAAAGTTCATGTGGGGGGCACCTGGGGGGCACAGGTCCAATATGTGGGGCATATGCCCCCGTGCCCCCCCATAGGGACGCCACTGTCCCTGCGTTATAAGACTGCCCCTTCCGCAGCAGTCTGACGGTCTCTCGTTGGGATGCGGTCTCTCATCGGGGTAAAGATTCTTCAGGCAAATATACAAATGTCAAAATACATTGGGGGGAGTGCTATTTTGTCTGGTGGAAGCCCACCAGATGACATATTATCTGGTTTTTTTGCAAAGTGAGTGAAATCTTGTTACCGACAGTTAATAATAATCTGGTTGTTAATATGTTATAATCCCCCAATCTGTACGATAACAACACTGTTTTCTGTTGAACAGATTTTTTGGGAACATAATCAATACGGTGTAGCTGACCCCAACAATGAAACATTCAACAAACACACTCATTAAGTCAGACTCCTTAGCTTGGACAACAACACCAATTGTGGATGCCCAAAGCATATATAATCACTAACAAATATCCGCAAAAGACTCTCATGGATTTTGGCTTAGTCTTTTGACTTTGACCAAAGAGCCTATTATATTAGACTATTAGCCTATTTGATATTAGGCTCAATTTTCATTGGCTGTTGGATATCAGATTGGTGTTACTGCCAATATCCACTATTGTGCCCAATAGGCCTATTGGGCATGTATATTAGGCCTTTGGCCAAAATATAGGGTCTTTTGGCAAATTATAGGATCTTTGTTCAAACTATAGGGCCTCTGGGCAGTATGACTCCTTTTGGCATGACTTTCCCAAAGTCATCGCATCCTTCAAAATATCCGCGAGGTCTTTGGGCAAAATATAGGTCCTTTGGGCGCATGCCTAAATCACTCATTATTGCTCACTCCCGACCATAGTGGATTTTGGCAAAGATCTTATACTTTGGATACATGCCCAAGTCACTCACAATAACTCTTTTATGCTATAGTGGATTTTGACAAATATCCAACTTTGGATAATAGTGAACTGACCAATGAGAATACGCTCTAATATCTTGACCAATGAAAATCCAACCTTATATCCACAATAGGGGGCACTGTAGTTAATAGTTTGTCCAATGAGAATTCCATCTAATATCCTGTCCAATGAGAATTCGGCCAAATATCCTAGCCAATGACAGTCAACCCTAATATCCACAGAGCCATGATTGGCCAGTGGATATTAAGCTGCATTCTCATTGGACACACTGAGAATTCAGTGAGATTCCAATCTAATATCCAACAGCCAATGAAAATTGAGCCTAATATCAAATAGGCTAATAGTCAAATAGGCTCTTTGGTCAAAGTCAAAAGACTAAGCCAAAATCCATGACAGTCTTTTGTGGATATTTGTGAGTGATTATAGATGCTTTGGGCATACACAATTGGAATCTCATTGAATTCTCAGTGTGTCCAATGAGAATGCAGCTTTATATCCACTGGCCAATCATGGCCTTGTGGATATTAGGCTTGACTGTCATTGGCTAGGATATTTGACTGGATTCTCATTGGACAGGATATTAGGTGGCAATCTCATTGTACAAACTATTAACTACGGTGCCCCCCGATGTGGATATTAGGGTGGATTCTCATTGGTCAAGATATTAGGGCGTATTCTCATTGGTCAGTTCACTATTATCTAAAGTTGGATATTTTTCAAAATCCATAATAATGAATTATTGCGAGTGACTTGGGCATGTATCCAAAGTATAAGATCTTTTGCCAAAATCCACTATAGTCAGGAGTGAGCGATAACGAGTGATTTAGGCATGCGCCCAAAGGACCTATATTTTACCCAAAAGCCTCGCGGATATTTTGAAGGATGCGATGACTTTGGGAAAGTCATGCCAAAAGGAGTCGTAATGCCCAAAGGCCCTATAATTTGCCCAAAGATCCTATATTTTGCCCAAAGGCCTAATATCCATGCCCAATAGGCCTATTGGGCACAATAGTGGATATTGGCGGTAACACCAATCACCTTGCTGAAAGGCAAAGGAGATTCCATCTGAGCTCCTATTGCTTGGAGACACCTGCTGTCCATAAATTCAGAACTACAAAATGGAGACAGACCTATTGAAGTGATGCAGTTAAATGATAGTTGTCTCATTTGATGTAGCAATTAATTCAGGTATACTCAGATGAAGCTATCAATTGAAGTTATAGCAATCAATTGAAGTGACAGCAATCAACCAAAGCAACAACAATCAATTGAAGCACTAATTACTCCTAATGATTGGGGAAAAGCTATTATTGCCCCTATCCCAAAAAGTTCTCTTAAGGATCCACATGTGCCCCTGAACTACAGAGGAAGTTTATTAAGTTGTACTGCTAAGATGTATTCCTCCATTATAAACCACAGAATCTCCAAAATTTGTGAAGATAGATTCTTAGTTGAGGAACAAAATGGATTTCGCCCAGGCAGATCCTGTGAAGATCACCTCTATGTTTTAACCTCAACTATTAAAAATAGTATAGAACAGAAAAAGAATATTTTTGCAGCCTTTGTTGACTTTCATAAGGCCTTTGACTGGGTGAATCGGTCCTTGCTTTTCTATAAACTACAACATGATTTTGATATCTCTGGTGATATCTATTGGGCTATTAAATCTCTTTACAGAGATACTCAGTCATGCATAAGGTTAAATAAAGAATAAACTGGTTGGTTTGGTACATCTAGTGGTGTTCGCCAAGGTGATATTTTATCACCAACATTATTTAGTTTATATATAAATGACCTTGCGTGTATCATTAATGACCTGTGCTGTGGTGTTAATATGGGTGATTTCGCTTTGAGTATTTTGTTGTATGCTGATGATGTTGTTTTACTTTCTGAGAACGAAAATGGTTTACAGACAATGTTAAAAGCCCTGGAAGATTGGTGCCAAAAATGGCGTTTGACAGTCAATGAGAGTAAGACCAAAATTGTACATTTTAGACATAAGAGAGTTCAGCTAACAGATAAGATATTTTTTCTGAATAACAAAAGTATTGAAATTGTAAATAGCTATAAGTACTTGGGTATATTTTTGCAAGAATCTCTTGACTTTAATTATACTGCAAATATTTTGGCAGATGCAGGATCTAGAGCCTTAGGTGCTCTCAGGAACAAAATTTATAACATTAAAGATATGAAATTGGGCACTTTTACCAAATTGTTCAACACGGGAGTAACACCAATTCTTGACTACTGTAGTGGGGTATGGGGGTTTAAATATTTCAAATCTATTGAAGATGTCCAACGTAAAGCGGCTAGGTACTTCCTAGGGGTCCATAAGTTATGCCCAATTGCATCCATAGAGGGCGATATTGGATGGATAAGTTGCTCTGTTAGAAGGAAACTAAATTTGATGAAGTTATGGAATAGGTTGATTTGTATGGAGGATTCGAGGCTGCCAAAACGTTTGTTTCTGTACAATTTTAAAACTATGAATGTAACTAAAAACTGGTGTTTTGAGATTTCAAACCTCCTGAGCGAATTTGATATTGCAATTGACAGTAGGAATTTAGAAGTTTTGGACGTTGTTTCACTAAAAAACCAGCTTATCAGAAAGCAAATTACTGTCTGGGATAGTCAGCGTTTTGATAAGCTTAAATTGAGAAATTACAACCTATATAAAGCAGACATGAGTGCTGAAACATATGTAAAACTCTCCCTTAGCAAATATGCAAGATCACTTTATGCTCAATTCAGAGGAGGAATTCTCCCACTAATGATCGAGATCGGACGTTACCATGGTATGACAGTGGAAGAAAGATTCTGTCCACTCTGTAAAGAATACAATCAAAATGTCGTCGAGGACGAATTCCACTTCCTCTGTAAATGTACGCATTACAATGATATTAGAGTAAAATTGTATAATGATGTGTCTGATTCCTACTCCTCCTTTGTAGATCTAGATGATTTTGAAAAATTTGTTTATTTGAATAGAGACTGTCAAATTCTGACTGCAAAATTTGTATGTAATGCTTGGAAAATCAGACAGACACTATTGTATAATAACAGTGCTGCGCTTCAATGATTAAACTTATGTTTACCTTTGTGACATATAAGCCCACATGAAGGGCTGGGTGTAAAAAACTATTGTAAATAACTGTTTCTTAATTGTATTTATACACATGTCACGTTAATAAAGATTTTCATTCATTCATTACTCTTCCTATTCAAAACAGTTTGAATTGCAAGACTGAACAGCAATTAATTGGATTACGATCAGTTTGAGTGCAAAATTGGCAAAAAACATTGTGGCTTCTTTGCCGCATTTTGGTCGTTTCTATAGTCTTTTCTTGGTCGCATATGAGGATGAAATTGACCAATTCTGGTCATTTAAGCGGTCGTTGGTTGCGTTAGACAGGTTGGTCGCCTATTGGGGAGGTATTTATGAAGAAAAACGTTAATGCAGAGGCATCATGGTCGCATATGGGGGTGTGGTCGCTTATTAGGAGGTCGTTCATGGCAGGGACCACTGTATAACCCTCTGGCTACCTGACTACTTTCTTTTCAATCAAAATAATGCTAAAATGGCAAGCCTGCCGTAGCATTTCATTTCATTAAAAAATATTTCTCCATCACGACACTACACATTTGATGACATCATGATAGTGTAGCATCACCTATGACTCATCAAGTGATCATTGCTAGGCAAAATAAACTA
Source organism: Platynereis dumerilii (assembly GCA_026936325.1). Classification (NCBI taxonomy): domain Eukaryota; kingdom Metazoa; phylum Annelida; class Polychaeta; order Phyllodocida; family Nereididae; genus Platynereis; species Platynereis dumerilii. The sequence continues at coordinate 229,429 of JAPTHN010000119.1, read as the reverse complement.
ATACACCACTGCACATTATAGTGGTCCTCTTTGAAGATCACGAAATGAATGTAAAAAAGTTACCATATTTTCATCAAAACGGCTAATCTCCGAGCCAAAAATAACATAATATTTCTCCTGTTACCATCCAAACACACAATGTTAAGGACTACATGATATGGCATTAAGCCAGGGGCAAGTGGCCAGGTAAGATGAGAGGCAACCCGTAGGGTTATATATAAACTTACTTCTGGTGAATTTTCTTACTGATATGGTTGAACCTAGAGGCTTTTAAGATGATGTCACACATATTCAGGGCAAACAGAACCAAACCAAGTAGAAATTAAAGAAACAAAAAATGTGGATGGTTTTTGTGACTTTGATTACTTTTTTGAGACCCCTTCACTTGGGCCTCGAAGCTGCATCAGGCACCATTTAATAATGCCAACTTTTCCTTAAAACTTGGAAGAAATTAAGACAGAACAAATGTGCCCTAGAATTGAAACGACCGGAAGAAAAGCAAAAAAATAAAATTCAAAAATTCAGAAAAATAAAAATATTTTCCATATTAGGCATGATTTGAGAGGGTGGCCCACTAAAAAGTTTAACTTTTTTACAATGTTTTTAAGTACCACTCAAATAAGCCCTGTTACTTGCCCTCATCCTGCTATTTAGCTTGATGTGAAGTTAACCTATGTATGCTCTTTTCTTTTCAGTTACAAGGAAATTGAAAATATTAGTAAGCAGTTATCCCTTGCAAACATACAGCGTTCCGCCGAAAGGGTTCGGGAAATTTTGAATGAAGGGCAAATAATATACCCTGAAGCTGGAAGTTCTATTATTCATCATTTTATTGAAAAGATCCATGACCTCTACAAGGAACCCTTATATGCCCAAATGATCCAGGTGTGTCATTATAATAACATTATATTCGCGCAGCGAAACAGCCACAGGCCGTTTCGTGAAGCGAATTGAACACAAGAAAGGTTTAAAAAAACTGTGCAGTGATGGTGTCAACATCGATGGTCGACAGCAGGAAATTAGGTCAAGTGGGGCCAGCTTCTTATCAATGATTTAGTTTTAAATTTAACAAAACATGACATATTCAAAAGTGTCTAAAAAGTTCAATTTTCTCCATTAATATTGCCCGTATCTATTATTTTCATGGAAGAATTAATTATAAGCCTTGACAAGCTAAAATAAATTATTAACATGTGATACATTTCATTTCAAAACGCACAACATGAAAACATTACAAAAGTAGGGTTACATAATCTTTATCAACTGATGATTTTGTAACAGTGAGCAATTAATCTACATGCAGATCATGTTATTGTTTTTGTTATCATATTGTGTAAACAACAATCTAGCATAGACTTAAATTTGGCAGCTTCCACTTTCGTCCATTCCCTTAAGACGAATATATCTTTCTGGACTATTAATCTTTTGTAGAGAAGCGGAGCTATGGATGTGCTCTCCAAGCCCCCGTTCTAGTTTGGAGAGTGGTCATCAGTGGCGGATCCAGGCAAAAGCATTTTGGACAAAATGTGAAGCAAAGCAGGCCTGCGAATGACAAAACGATGCCCACCAGAGCCTGCGAATACCAAAACGATGCCGCCCCCCCCTAAACTACCCTCTAGGTCTGGATCCGCCACTGGTCATAATATTGCCTCTCACCCCATTTCAACAATTAAAATGATATTTATTTATTTGTATTTTGAAGTAAAATTGGATGAATTTTCCTAAAATCTGGACACATTGACCTTTTCAGAGTGATTTGAAACTAACAAAAATGGATTCAGAAAATCTCCAACACTGATCAATAACCTTATAAAAGTGGCTGGTATGACAGAAGTGCAGGCAGGGGCGTAATTTGGTGGGAGATGGGGGGGGGGACATGTCCCCCTGGTTATAGGGGCTATAAAAAATGCTTACTCTGACACTGAGTTGAAACTCTGATGCTCAGTTCGGTGGATTCACATAGGCTAAAAGCAGGGGAATTTGACCCAGTTTAAAATGACATCACAGCTTGTAGTTAATTTACATATATTGCAATGCTAGAATAGAGTCATCTCTGACATCACAGTTCAACAGCATAAAAAAGAACTTGAGATTCGAAGTAAATATGATAAGGACTGTAACAGTGAGCAAACTCAGAGAAATTATTTAGAATGCACTCTTTTCTTTGATCTAAATTGATTTAACTTCAAATTTTTTTCCAGGATCTCTTTCCCAGTTATAGAGAAAGTACATTGTCCAAAAAGGAGGACCTATCAGAAATTATATGGAATAAACTGGACTATCAGGGTGTAGAAAATGAGTATGAAGCAAACGAATTTCTCGGGAAACTGACGGTAATATCATGAGTGCATGCACTTTTGTGCCTAGTTCACTCCAAAAAAGACAAATTCACAATGATTAACAGTGAATTGCCAATTTGTATATTACAATGCAATTTTGAAGCGTTTATAAATATTCATTGATATGTCTGTTTGTTTCCAGATTATTCCTATGGATGAAATTTTGAGGGGCAGGTGTGCAAAATTCCTACAGTATGATTATATATCATATTATCGGTGCCTTATTGATATCGAATAACTCTCAGGTGTAAAATTACTTTTTTACTTTTACAGGTTATCATGGAGGTGTCTATTGGACTTTGGGATATTGCATGAGAAAGAGATGTGGAATAAGGGTACTTCAGTTGTACTTAACACCACGACGGCAAATCATTTTAAAGAGATGGTTGCCAAATATACTGATTCTGATGGCCCAAATTCAAAAATGTACTCTATCAAACCTATCTTGGATGAGGGCATAAAAATACTTGACAAAAAAGGGGATATCTTGAATTTCATCATCAAATCAATCCCAAGTTACATCATTGAGCATGAATCAAGTGGTTTCTCCACAACAAAGGAACTCATTGTGGAAAATTGCCTTGAAAGGATTGAGGAAAATTCTACCCTTTGCGATCATGTGGACAATGAAGGAAGAACTCCAGTGCACAACGTCTTAGAAATTTTTTTTAACAAATGTGTGTGGATAAACGTGGAACGAACAATTGCAGGGACTGACAGAGTTTGGTATTTTCTGTCTCAACTGATTACTTGCAAGAATGTGAATATCAGAGACAAAAACAAGGTGACTCCTTACAGTTGGATTCTCTGGTTGAAGGAATCAATACAATACCAGGATATATCATACCGGTCGAACTTAGAAAGAGAGATTGAAAAAATATTCCTTATTTGCCAGAAAAAGGGGCAAATAAAGAAGGCGCACATTATTGGCTAAACATTCTTCGGTGAGTGAATTTATTTTATTTTGCTGAAGTGACAACATTTACACTACCTTTTCTGTTTGATTATATTAGTGAAGTTTTTCTAGATAAGGCAAATTAGTTGTGCCTTGTAGTAATTCTTATTGACCATTGTTGATTTGAAATGAAGTCGGGCCATATTTGTTCGCCAATTGTAGTTACAAGGACAAACCACCCATATGACCAATGTGAGAAAAATAGCAAATAAAAGATGTTCTCAGAAAAACTGGATCAACCAAGTTGTCCAATCCTGTGATAAAAATAACATGCAATGCATGCACATGGTCCTTGGTCAATTTTTTACCAAGAGTGTACAATAATAATTATATAAGTTTGAAATCTTGCTTGCTCCCTAGTATAATCCATGCATGGAACTCTCTACCATAACAAATTACTGAAGCCACTACCCTTGACCAGCTCAAACACCCCCCCCCCCCCGGTACTTCGATCACTCTATAAATCCTTCCTGTTTTTTACCCAAACTGACCACTTTTAACTTCCCATCCTAATCCTTCATTTTATTACTAACAATTTTCCTCAATCGTCTTTAGCATCTCAATCTAGCGCACATCAGTCTTCAACCATGAAGTTGTGCCAACACAACATCAGATTCAGAATGCTTTGCAAAGAGCTCAGCCTGCCTTCCGGTGTTGGAGTCCTCGAGGCCGGCCTCGTCCTCGAGGCCGGCCTCGGAGCCACTTTTGATGGCCTTGGCCTCGTCTCTCGGATGACCAATCCTTGGCCTTGGACCCTCTGGCCTCGGATATTTGTCCGAGGCACGTCCGAGGCCAGCGAAATTAATTAAGTTCAATTTTGCTGGAACAGTCAAACAAAATTTTCCTGTCAGCTAAGTATAATTATCTGTCAGTTTATTTAATGTAAGGAACCTATAATCCTATATATTATTACTATCTAATAGAATAATTTTCTGCTCGTCTTTTAAGACTTTATATCTAGTCCTATTTTAGGCTGAGTGCCAAGTTATAAGCCGTGCCATTTTTTGTGATATAAATGAATTTATAAACCGACCGATAGTATTTTTAAATTTAATTTTCATTCACTAATTTAAAAAAAAATAATTTTGACCATAACGATTTGAGGTTTTAAAGTTTTTGTTTACATGTTGTACAAGATGCGTTAGTACCTGATCATTAATTTCACACACCAGAGTGTCTGACTTAAAACACAACTCAACAAAATGGAATGGGACAAAATTTGTGACTGAATCTAATCCATGCCTCAAAAAATATTCCAAATAACTTTGATGTTTATAACACAAATTAGTCACTGCCTAATAAATTGGAACCCAGCAATTCAGAGTATCTATCTACCAAATGTTCAAGACCAGTTTTTGATGAATTGGGGCCAGCAATCCTGAAGATATTTGTTGAATAAGAGTCAAGTTTAGCACCTAGAGGCACAAGATTATAGGTAGGGATGCATAAGTACCAAATTGATCACTTGGACACATCATTTAGGGTGGGCATGGTTGTGTGAAAAGTTTCAGGGACCACAACAACTTTCGCTGTTGACAGGAAGTGTTGATGACGACAATGGCCCTTGATACCAAGTACTCAATGGTGCCAAGGACTCAAAAATTACACAACAACAGGGAGCAGATGCATCACATGGCAACCGTTTTTTAAGGTCTGCCATTATCTCCCCAGTTGTTGTGTCCGATTGTTGAATTGCTTTGCAAAGCTAGTGTTTTCTAACAAATAATCCCAAAGCAAAAAATTGTACTACTTACCTGGTCTGAAATTCCAATTTAAATGGTACCTCCACGGATAAATGTCCAACACTCTATTCATCCAATATTTATATATCAAGGTAACTGTTAAAGAAAAAAAATTAATGCTCCGCCTAGCCTGAGGGCTAGCCCTTGTGGACAATTTCCTTTGAGGAGCGTTGGTCTAAGGTAGCATTAAACCTCCCATCCACATCGGACCAAACGTTCCAAAACTACGTATTTTGTCGACAAATGGTTACGAGACTATTACGTACGTATATATCGTAAATATTGCGTATTTCTCCACATTTCTTGACAACGTGGCCCCCACGTTGAAGGAACGGTCGTTATACGCCTCTGGGGCGTCAGGCGTGGCACGCCAGCCCAGCGCGCTGCATACTTGCGCATGCGCAATCAATACATTAGATCCGGGAGGGAGCCTGGCAATGGCGTCCGTGCGTTGATGTTAGGAAATATTTCGGTCCAGGAGTAGTTAATTCCACCGTAACAAAGTATTTAACCATGGCCGATTGATTCTAGGATGTGTCTGAGCCAAGTGACTCCTTCGGGTGGACTCTAGCTGCTGCGTATGCTTCAGAATCAGCCAGTCTAGTCGGCGATGTGAAGGATGTGGATTCTCAATAGCGCTCGCACTTCGGAATTCAACGGACTAGATCTAGTGAATTACGGTCTGAAATGACTTGTTAGAGGATGGATGTCATGCATAAGATCGAAGAGAGACTGATATTGAAGTATTACGGTGGATAACTCGTGTTCTGGACCGATTGCTCGTGTGCACGGTGTACATGAATTTGCCATGTCACCCAGCAAGCAGGTAGGCGCCGGCCAGGGGCGAAGCGCTCGGAGGGCCCGGGGGACTGCCGCATTGCTTGTGGTGGCCCAGCCCACCCTGCGAGGCCGGGTGCCCCGGTGGAAAAAAAAAATTAAATTAAATAAAGCCCTTAAAATTATATATGCCCTTACTATGTATGGTTGAATAAAGAATATTCCCATTCGATTTTGCTGCAGGATTTTTTAGGTTGGGGGGGTTTTCAAGATTTTTTTTGTATTTGGGGTTCGGATGCTTCGTTAGGATTTTTTGTTGAATACCTGCAAAGAGAAAACATGAATTAAAACAGTGAAGAGAAGAGAAAAACAGAGATAGTGAGAGCAGAGCCAGGCAGCAATTACTGCAGGTGGCTCCAAAATCAGCAGACTTTTCTTCCTTGTTTTACCAAGCAGTCCGCAGTCCATTTAAGGACTACAATTGTTAATTAAAAAAATTCACTTACCTTGTGAGGGATTAATACTGCAACTCTGAAGAGTTGGAAAAATCCCAATCCAAATTGACCTGCTGGATAGGTGGCATTCAGTTGCAAGTAGGCTCAGTTCAACTCCGGTCTTAACTTATTCTCTCTTGGTCGTTTATGGTTGAGCAGTACTTGGGAAATTTTATTTGCCCAATCTAATCTTACACAGTTTAAGAGATATTTATTAGGTAATTTTTTGACTGGTCTAGCTACTATTTCTTTATGGCTTCATCCAATTATCACCAGCAAGCATCCTGTTGGAGGTTTTATAATATCAAAGTTACCAGATAGATTGAATTAGGTATGGAATAGATGGCGCTACAGGACTCTCTGAGACTCAGGATACCAGGTTCTGCAACTTTGTGCAAGCCTTCGACAAACCTTTGGCAGATACGTATGATCAGACGTTTGCCCTGAACATTACTTTCAAACGTTGTCCATACATATCAAAAACACGTTGGAGAAACCTTGGAACTTACGTATTTCCAAATGTGCGACCATACCTTTGATCAACCTATGAATCAAAGGTATGGTCATATGTAATAGTCTAAGGTTGTAAAAACCTCTCAAATGAATGTTCGACAAACCTATGAATCAAAGGTACGGTCATACGTTATAGTCAAACGTTCTTCAAACCTCTCAAACAAAGGTATGACTTACATAATAGTCTAAGGTTTTAAAAAGCTCTCAAATGTATGTTTGACAAACCTATGAATCAAAGGTATGGTCATACGCAATAGTCAAACGTTCTTCAAACCTCTCAACCAAAGGTCGACTTACGTATGACTGACACGTTTAGCCAAACGTTACAACCAAACGTTTTTCCAACCTCTCAACCAAAGGTATAACTTACGTGCGACTCAAACGTTAGGCCAAACTATAAAACAAACTATCTGCCAACCTCTTACTAAGGTTGCGACCTACGTTTGGTTTTCCATCTGAGTGCAACGTTTGGAAATTACCTTTGCCCTACCTTTGTCATAGGTTGTTTGGCCCAACGTTTGATTCTAACCAAAATAATTACGTAGGGAAAGGTTTGATTTACGTTTGTGCTCAGGAGGGAGACCTGTTCAAAAAACACTTTTTATTTTATTTTGATGCCGGTCGCAGTGATTGCCATTCTCCAAGCTGTAGAATGACCAAATATTTTGGACTTTGGGAATTCCTGCCTCATGAGCCATGAAGTTTATATGTTTAATTCAGTCAAAAACGCCAAAAAATATCAGTTTTAGTGCCTTCAGAGTAGAAATGTGTCAATTTTAGGGTAAATTTTGACATTTGGCATTACATTTTGCTTCTTATGCTCATAGAAATAGCCACTGAATACGGTAAGTGGTACTATATGAATGCCTGTTAAACTGTCTTTGAAATTACAACATTTTGAAATTATTTACATAGTTCTTTTTGTCTCTGAACTCTTAGTTTCTCAATTTCATTGAGTTGCATGCCTGTTCAAATTTATCATCATCATGCATTGATAAGAAAATTTTCCAAATTTGGTGCCTAATTAAATTATTTTAAATATATCTTGTTTTCAGATGATAAGAATATCCAATAAATTAAATTTTCCGTATCTTCAATGTCTAAAGTTCTGTTCAGAAAAAAAAATCATTGCTGGATGTGGGAAGAACATAAACCAATATAATTGGTAAATTATTATCGTTTTCATAGCTACGTGTTTTTTGAAAATTTCGCTTTGCAGTTAAACTGTGACATCATCAGGGTATCTGTGAATGTGATTGGTCTAATCTTAAATCTGTGACATATCAGTTCAGAGTTTGACATCATGGTTTATGACAAAGGAAATTAGAACTACCAGGCAATGTTATGTTTTGTATACAACCACAACAAACAACTTCTTCCTAAGCCGATTGTTACACCTTGCCAGAAGAGTGCCTGTTTCAATGTTTCCCATGCAAAGCCTGTTTTATTTTTTTTCACAAGACACTCGTCTTCACAATTTCAAGTCACTTTGTGACATTTGTTGCCAGTCATTGTACACAGCATGCAAAAAGTTTGCAAACAGAATTTTGCTTGCCTAGCCATCGGATCAGTGTTCCAGAAATTTGCCTGTGGGTGCATGGATTCTTATCTGATCAGAAAAAAATGTCACAATTTGAAGAGGGATTGTATGAGTAGTTTCCACCATGTAGGACATGAATGGCATTCAGTCTCCTTTGTTGCTTTCAAAATACTGATTGCCCCAAACAAGTGGCCCAGCATATCAATGAAATGGCGATGTCTAATGCATACTCACGTCGACACATCCCCATTTTTTTAGAGAAACTTTTGAAATCTAATGGTATTTTCACATATTAATTTATCTTTTATAATCTATTTCAAATAATTTTACGTCTGTTTTCATTTGATCAGGTAACAATCTGAACAACCAGATGCCATTTTGTGCAACACTGAGGCAGCGGTGAACAGCTTATCATTTCCAAACTTTTAGCCAGCAGTGTAACTCTCCTTAGAGGATAAGTGGTCTGTTTGTTTCAGTTACATTTCATTGAAGCATCTATCCACCAGTGCAGGTATTAAGGCTAAACAATCAGGATCCAAGTGTCAATGCATTTAGTCAGTTTCTTGAAATGTGTGCTTGTAATATATATACAAAGTTATGAAACTAAATCTGTGAAATCACAGTTTTGAGATAAAGTGAAGTACAAACTGGAAAAACACGTATCTATGAAAACGATAATAAATGATGTGATTCACAACAGTCAGTGTCACCTTGTCACATTCATGCAGCAAATATACTGCTCTAGTTAGAAAACACATTTGAACTTGACATGTTGAATCACAGTGTGCAAGAGTTGTCAATATTATTTGTAATTATAATCTAAATCTACATGTTAGTGAACTTCCACTGTCACTGAGTGAATAATGACATGATTACCAAAGACCGCTGGTGGGGTTCTTTTACGCCTTGTTTAAAAAGTTATCATGGACATCTAAGGCTAGACCAGCAAATATTAATGGGAAACAATGCCACATCTGATGTAACATTATAAGCAGTATTTGGAACGTTTAGAAGACACTTTTCGCCACTTGTATAAATTAGAAACTGTAGGTAACTTGAACTTTTCATGCCTAATTGCATGGTGAGACAAAACAAAACTAAGCTGCAGACAGCCAAAGGGAGACAGCAAAGGTGCATGAAGAAGGTTTGATCAGGTGACAGACAAGTTGGTTTGTTTTGCACCAGGCATACTTGATGACCAGATCGACAAAGACTGACTCGAAACGAAGTTTTGAGTCAGCCAACAAAGCATTGGCTGAAGACAACATTTTTCGAAAGTCCCAAACAATGCCAATTACAGCAGAGTAACAGCTCCTACCAGAGATTAATTGCAGTTCAAAAGTTAAATCATAGCCATAGGTACTTGCCTGGCACTAAAGACACCATGCCATGTCTTTGTAACAGCATTTCGAGGGCAATTTCCTTTTTTTATTGAGAGATTGATACCTTGTGCAATCATGGAGGACTGGTGTGTCACATGACCGGGCGCACTTAAAACGAGGAACAAGATCGCGGGACAGGCCGCGGTAAGAAATGATCTCTCATCATCCGGAATGGTCTTTAAATGACCAGATTTTCAAAGCTATTTGTGTTACAGAAATGGCAGACCCAATTTCTAAAACCTGAGAAAATGCTCAGTTTTCACATGGCATATTAGAAGCTGTGTGTGCTGTTTTTAATGGTTTCAGGCAACAAGCAACAATCTTGATGAAAGAAATTTTTGGGGAAAAAGTGAAATGAGTATTAAAAATGACTTAATAGACCCACTAGCTCAGTCAGGTGTATACAGATGAAAATAAAAGAGCTCAGTCAAGGGTAATTAGGTTTAACATTTTCAAAGAAAACAAGAATCTGTGGATTCAAATCCTGGATTCAGCAATTTTTGCATTTTTGATAATTCCAATGCACTCCATTTTTGCATTAGGCCCAAGTCAAACAGAGTCAAACGTCTGCAGTTTAGGAATAGACAAATTGCCCCCACCTAACCAATCAACTGGTAACCAAGCTTTCTGCCGACTTATAACCATCCTTTTTTTTTGTTGGTCACCAACTGGTAACCACTCATTAAAATCAATTTACTGACTGTACCAACCATAGGAGTTCTTGTACCTATGATTGTTTTGTAAATATAAATATAACATAAAGGGAAATCACCAAAACAGCCTAATATTCAATTTAAATCCATCTCCACATGTTTATGTCATTGATGACATCCGAAAAAAAAGGTCTTGGTTAATCAACAACACCCCAAAACATGCTGCAAATTTTTCATGTCTCTAAGACATCCATTGACCCAATAGGAGAACTTTATAGAATGGAAAAGTGTGAAAAACCTAAAAAACGAATAGAATATGTTTCAAGACATTTTTCAAATATACTCTAAATATCTACTCTTGTTGCCAATTCAGGGGGCTGGGATCCTAAAATACTCAATCATCTTCCTTAGAAGTTATTTTAGATGAAATGAACACAGTCTAACTAGATTTATTTTGTTTGTATAGTTCTAGAAAGATCTTTAATATCTCTCCGTAATGATCTGCTGCTCTTCACCGGCCAGTTTGAAGAGTCTCAGTGAGAGCTGCTCCAAATTGTTGTAAAGCAGAGAATAAAATCAGAAATAATATGGAAGAATAAAGTGAATTTATGGTATATTATGTCAAATATATTCCATGAACTTGAGACCAAATTTTTTGGTTGTTGGGAGTATTCAGCAAATTGACTGCCCTGAGAGGCACAGTGAGTGTCAGCATTCATAAAACAGCTTCTATTCGTAATTGGCCCAGAAAATATGCATTGGTAGACCCTGCAACTGTGGTTTGCTGCAGATCCATTTTCAGATCTTAAAGA
>JAPTHN010000119.1:180450-215290 GCA_026936325.1 Platynereis dumerilii | reverse complement strand
ACTTACCATGTTCTTCTCAATCTTCTGCACATGACATGCACACTTTTTCACTGCTGTGCTGAGACCAAAACTCTGCCTTAAACCTTCATTAGTCTTGATTGATAAACAAACAGCTTTTCTTGTCAGGCGACGTGTTAACAGCTTTGTGTTTTTAGATGAGGTCAACCAGTGAGTCCTGAGGGATTAGTAAAATACCTAATTGGATATTCCAGTAGCCATGACTGATATACAGCATAGTAAGTCCTCTCTCTTGAAACTTCTAAATAAAGTAACATGCATGAATTTTAAAAACATGAACCACAACATTAACATTTTAAATGTCTCAAATCATTGTTCCACAGGTATATAAAAAATGGATCATACATTGTAATAGAGGTGCTTTTTCAGAAGTTTGGTTTTTATAAATACCATAATTCCCATGACCAAAACCAATTTTCATGAAAAATACCACTTGCTCTGAAGAATAACAAATATAGTTGAAAAATACCAAACTGGTTTTTTATTGTACACACTGGTTTTGCACAATACCACTAATATCCAAACTTTTTTAGAGTGTAGCAAAACCACAAGTAATCAGTTGAGTCAGAGGTTCTCCAAGGTTTGTCAATGTTACAATTTTAATACATTTAGTTTACTATTTAATGATGAGGCTATTGCCCATTGTATCAAAGAGGTGAAAAGATTTCCTTCTAATGATGGTATCATGGATAGTTTCTCTAATTTGGTTAAAAATTACTCACCTAATGATAAAGAGATGTTAAAACTACTTTTGAGGTATTAGCCAGTCCCACACATTGTTTTTAAGTTATCTTAATTGTTTTGCTTTTTATTGCCAATTCTTATTTGTTTATTTTCTGTTTACTGCTTTTGAAGATTAATACAATGCAATACAATACAATACAATACAATACAACAATACAAGTAAGGTCTTTGTTGTTAGAATTCATTACTTGGTTCAATATTATTTAGGATATAAATACTGATAAAGCAATGTTGAACATATGTGAATATCCACATACATACATTGTATAGCAGTACATGCGAGATACTGTAATGGACAAAATGAATTGACAATTATGATAAAGAGAAGAACAGGAATTATGAAAATGTCAAATTTTAAAATATTCTCTGATTTCCATTAGAACTTCTCCATTTAGTTCTTCCAATCCCATCTTGGGTCCAGGACTGTGCTGTCAGTGAGTGATTTTCCAATTCTCCAGAATGGATTCCTAGAAGCTTCACCAATAATTTTCTCTCCAGTATCTTGAAGTGCCGTTAAGGCATGTCTATTCTGTCCAAACTTGTCTAAGCAGCAATCTCGAACAACCTTACGAGCATTTTTTTCCCAATGTGATTTGTCAAAAGTTTTTGACCTCACTTCCTAATTTCTTAATGTCATAGGGATTAGTACTTTACATTATCTTGGAGTGAGTTAGATCACCCTTGAACAGTTGGCCTTACTGGCTTGGATGAACTGATCGTTGCAAAAGTATGGCACATTGTCTTTGGTAAAAGGAGCATAGTGGAAATTTTAGAAGGGAGAACCCTGAGTGAAAAAGAGTCACATCATCATTTTCCCTTTCAGCTGCTGCTTGTGGTTGCAGGTCCAATGGGAGTTAATTCAAATTATTAACTGGTCCCACAGTGAAACATTTTCTGTCAATAATCAGTTTATCCAGTTTGAAAGTACATTGTCCTCTGTTCCGGGGCATTTTACGAGCTTTGCTGTTAATTGGACAAAGCAATTACCTTCTCATGTTAATTTCAGGAGGAAAATCCTCTCTGACAAAGATCTTTAGTCAATTGCAACAATAGACTATAAATAGCTAGGAAGCTCTAGTTTGAAGGTAGCCAGGGTGAGACTTGAACCGGCACATCGTGCAAACATGGAGGACAATGAACAATAAAGTAACACATGTAATGTAATGTTTTCATCGGTTTTCAGGGAAAGAGAAATGGGAGAACTGCTGAAGAGGTTGATGAACACTGACATACACACCATAACAGATGAGGCAAAATTCAGAAGCCTGTCAATGGATCTAAATAGGCTAAGATGCCTGAAAGACAAAGGTTGTGGAGAATGCATCACAAGGTTTGCAGTGACAGAGGACTTCGAGGAGTTTGTCCGAAACCACATTTTGCTACAGAGTGACAAGATTCTTGAGATATCAAATGCCATATTGCAAATGATGATTGTCAAAAACACTGCGCAGCAAATTTATGATATTGTTCAGAAGGAAAAGAAATTGAAAGGAAATGATGAACAGAATGTGAACTATTATGCTTTCTTTAGTGTGCTTCAATTGTGTCTTGAGAGAGGAGCAATTCCTACAAGAGGTGAGATATATGATATATCTTTGCTGATTGTTGATGAGTGCACAACTCCAGAAGCCCTATCAGCTACTCTTGAAATGATCAGTCATCTTATATGTGCATTCAGAAAGCAACACAAACCTGGACCCATTGAAATATACTTGAATCCATTACAGAACCAATGGAAAGTGAGGGAGGACTTCATAAAAATTGCTTGTACAGTAATCGGGGAAGCTTATGGAACACTTGATAACTGCATGAAATCAAGAAGTGTGGTCAATACTCTCCTTTTTATGAGCAAGGCTGATGGTAGTGAGGACATTAGAAAATGCTTTGAGAGAGCAAACGAACTTTTGCAGAGAGACATGACCAGCCAATCTGTTACTGAATTGGCTGAAGGAAGAAGAAACAAGCCTGCAGAGGGAGTTGACGAAAAACAAATGAAAGAGATCTTGATAAAGAGAAATGACAATTGCCTTAAAAGGAATGCACTGCATTTGACTGTCATATTTTGTCATGATGAAAAAGTTCTTAACCTTATTCCAAAAGAATTGGTTAATGTACAAATTGAAGGAAGAGACATCAATGGTCACACTCCTCTGCACATTGCACATCTACATGACAACATGTCTGCCATAAAGTTTTTGGAATCTCATGGTGCAAAATCATGTGTAGACTTCTTTGGGAATTTTCCACAGTCATCTCTGAAATTGTGTAATGCAGTGCAGCAAAAAAGAAACTTTGGAGTTATGCATACAACGGAATCTGTTTTAAAAGCTATGAAAGGTATGCTTATTTTGCCTGTCAATGAATGTGCAGCTATAGAAAAAGATTTGAAGGAGCTGTTTCAAAGGATGGTGGCAAAAGACGACTTCTTGAATGCTGAAGTGGTCATTGGAGGGAGTATGAGAGAAAAGCTGACGGTTGGCAATTGGAGTGAGTTTAATCTGCAATTATATGTGAAGAGCAAACCCTATCCACAGGATCATCTCGCATCTTTAAAAATTCATGAGTACCTTGTTAGGCGGATTACTGAAATTGACATGAGTGGGCTGTCCCTGCAGTGTGTTTCTGTCAGCTTTCCTTGGATATTTACATGGGAAGGAGTAGGCAACTGCAAAGGTCAGAAGATCTCAGTGGATTTTGTACTTATATCTGTCGAGGACAGTAAAGTGATAAAGAATGAAAGACAGCAATTGATAATGGACAATGCCCCTGCACATGAGAGACTGAAGTACCTGGAGTGGAATGATTTCAAGAATGTACCATTGTGGCATGACACTGTCTGTAGATATGAATGGGACATCATGGATAATCTACCACCTGGTTGCCGATTGGGATTGCTTTTCTCCATGGCATTGTTGGAAGAGGTTTGAATTTGTTAAATTATGTTTCATTCTAGATGGTTTTAGTGCACTTTTTTGTCCAACTCAAGCACGAGTATTTTCTTCAAGTGTGACAGCCTGTGATATTTCAAAGTTCTCCATCTTGTCATGATTATTCATAAATTGTTAATGCCCCCTAATAAGTCACAAACAATAACCCGCCAGAAACACAAAGTGAGTTTCAGCCTTAAAAAATATGCACTTGTGTGATAAATGTAGTAGGCCTAGCCGCCTAGTTCTGGGTTCTTACCTCCTTGTAATTTTGATAAATCATGTAATTTTGATAAAACCCGCTGTTGAAGGAGACAGGTAACTTTTCTACATGCTGGAGCAATGAAAACATCCAGTTCCCATTCATCATAATAAGAGTGATCTGTAACTAACATTAACACTGTTATATCTATGCTTGGGGGATTCGCAAATGTTTGCAAGAAGTTTGACCCGTATGTCATGTATTGCCATTAATAATCATTTCAATGGGTGAAAGCCAGAAGGCAACCTACAAGTTCCATAAGCTTTTACTATTTTATACAAGATTTGTTTTTCTATTTCCTGGGATTATTACATGTCATCTTGGAGCAAATATTGGTGTAATTTTTTGGGGCAATCTGCCCTATTGTCAATGGTTTTTTGGAGAATCTTGTGGACAAATTTTCAGATGAAATACTGAACTAATTTCATTCAAACTTTGCAAATTGCTTTCAATTTGCCTAAGATGTTGTCCATCAAATTTACATGCACATAGTTTTTAAAATACCATTTGGAACATAACGTTTATGGCCCAGGAAGAAATAAATATGTGTTACAGTCAGGCCAAGGCTGAAACCATTGCCATTTTAGCCTGGAGGGCTTATAATGAATGATACTTTTTGGAACCGTAAATGTTTTATCATATATACCACAGACTCACAAAATAGTTGATATAGTAAGTTTTCACATTACAAAGGAGTATTGCAGGATTTTGTCTGAAACATTATGAAAGCATGGGTGAACTAGAGGTTTTCAACTTATTTTGACAAAAGTCAAAATAGCCACAAAATGGAGCATTTTGCTATTTTGAGTAAAATTGCTGTGAGTGATCAAAATAGCAAAATGCTCATCTTTCATGTCCTATCAGTTAAATATCTCTGAAATATAGGGTGGTATGGGTCACACAAAACAGATAAAACCACCCAAAAAAGCACTCAGAACTGCTCAGGAGGTTATCCAAAGAAGCCACATAGTTATAGATTGTTTGAACAGAAATTCAAGCTTTTGATGAACTGTATACCCAGCGTGTTCGAGCTGTATGAATACTTTTGTCATGCTGAAATTTTTACGTTTGTGTGCCCCCTAAGCATAAAAACAGAGATATGCTTAAGTTTGCAGTGTTTGACAATGACAATTGATTTGGGCAATGACTAAAAAGTGAAATTTGTCTCCTCTAATCCCTGAATCAAGGGTAAATACCAGTTATGTGCAGAATACTTAGCTGTATGTATACTTTTTTCCCCAACTGTATAAACTAGAAAACATTGTCAATCTTCGCTGTTGAGAACATGAGGCTAGCCATCTTTTATTTTACATCCCCAATACCAGAATATTAGAAAAACAAAATGTTTTAGAACTTCAGGATTACAGGGCTGAGATGAATCCGGGGATTGATAATCTACACTGAAGCTTACAGGGCCGTTTAATCAAAAAGCAGGTTTCATTTTTCGCCTTAAAGCGCGCTTGCAACTATACCGTAATTGAAAAGGATCTTGTGCAAATTTCAAATTAATAAGTTAAATAACAAAAGAATAAAAGAAAAAACAAGGCAAAGTCATACAAATTTTTGCCACTCTAGTCCTGCTGCTGCGGTTGAACTCTTCTGGTTGTTTTGATGGCATTTGTTACCTTGTGGCAGTTGGCACTACGGGACTTTGGTACTTGCACCTTTTTTTACATTTTTTTCTATAGTCCAAATGATTTTTATATTTTTATACTTGGATGCATCACTAGCTGAAATTGTATGTCTCTGCAGCAGTCCGCACTCATAACTCATTATAGGCAAAAATGTCAGTTGTGACCTTTCTGCTTTCAGTCCTTGATTAACGACAATATGACATGTGATTGTAATCCTTTGACCATATGAATTCCTTTGAATAAAATGACAAACATATTTTGCAGGCTTTCCAGCAGACCCCTTGCCAGACTCTAATTTCCCATAACATAACATATGTTCTGAAGAGCACATTGCTATGGATATTGGCTGCAAAAACGGTATGAGAAATTTGTATTTCATTGAAATATGCCCATTTCTGTAATTATCGCTCATTACATGTCTTTTTTTTGGACCACTTAGAACATTAACAAATAGTTAAATCATGCCTTTTCTGAAATGCTGGATGCGGTTGCGGGATGCAGGATCGTGGAATTCCGATTTTTTTTAATTAGGCCTTGTAAGTGCATGTCTGGTTTTTCTTTATTTCAAGCACTTCTAGTATAATGGTAGAGCCGTTATTAGTTCACTGTTTGATTTGTCTAGGAGAGATGTGTCTAGTCAAGCTAGGGCAATGAAACTGACTTCTAAAAATAGCTATTTTCAGGCCGAATTCGATAGTAAAAAATAAAGTCTGTATCTTTACTAGAAGTCAAATAGCAAATAGCAAAAAAACAATCCTGCATTTAATATCGACAGTGGGTGATAATTGCAGGAATGGGCAAGGTTTAACTATTTGTTAATGTTCTTAGCGCCCTGAAAAGATATTTGGAGATGGGCAAATTATGCCAAATAGGAACAATTATAGTGTGCCAATAGTTAGAAAAGCACATTGCTCCTTAGGGAAAAGTTGTAAGGTTTTGCCAAAAGCGGAAATAGTTTGCCAGTAGTCGAAATAGTCATGCCCAATTTTAAAAATGGGTATGATATAGAGATTGGCTGCAACACCCATAACTGGGAGTCGAATCTGTTGCCTGTCAGGCTAGTGTGATCATTGAAAATCAACTTCTTATAACCATCAGGCCACAAGGTACTTTTGGAACAACTTGTTACCTAGCAGTATAGGCTGCTAATGAACTGTTCAAGCGAAATATTCTTGTATTTGCAGCCAGAAAATATTGAGAAAAACCATGGAAATGTCATTGGAGAGAGATATGGTGCCCTTCGCCAACAATTGCATTTCAAGGAAATGATACAAGATGGATGACAGAGGAGAGTTTGGAGAGATATGCTGGGGATGGGAGATTTTGGGCAGAGAAAATAGTTGATGCAATTTGGTTTATGGCAAAGTCATACAGAATTACACTTGGCAGCTTTTTGGAATCCCAGTCCAATGAACGGAAGTCGTACGAATTGTGTGATATACTAGATACCTGTGAGAGATGCTTGGAGCAGCTAAGACCAGAAGTCTTCTTCGGTGAGGAGGCATGTGCTTCATCAGGTATGACTTATTTTATAAACATTTTTTCTATTATGGAAATGTCCATAGCTTTTTAATAATAGATATTTCAGAACATTGATGTAAATCAGTGACGTATTTCTGTTGCTAGGCCTATTATTCTATATTCAGTTGTCTCTTGAGTCATTCCATGCCAACTCAACCAGTGCCCCCAGTATGACCATCTCAGATTTTCTTTAAAAAATCACACGAGTACCTTGAAGTCTTTCATGGAGACATACCACGTATGAGGTCTATGGTGCAAATAGTAAACAAGTTATGACCAATTTCGTAAAAAGGGATTTTTGCTCTTTTTTGCTTGAAAATGTCAGATGTGCTGAGTACTGCTCTTAGGAGTGTCACAACTCATATTGCATAGGGATATCAAGTTATTAATATTTTTTGATTAATCAGCACATTGTCTGTGGTATTCAAACTATTACCTTCAAATGATAAATAATTTGAGAGCAATTATTTTTACTAAATCATATCAGGAAACATACTAGGATCTAATAGCCAACCTTAGTCCAGAAACATGACATCTTATCAATGTGATATTCACAAAATAATTCAAAAATAAGATACACGGAGTGTCTTTGCACAATACTGCATTCACAGGAACCAAAAATACAGGATTATTTTGAAGGATGGCTTGGACTAAAGGGGACTCCCATTTGGTCTACTGCCACATTTTGAACAATGGAGATATTTCCGTGAATCTTTTTTTTTTTGTACACTCTTGGATCCACACTAAAAGAATTTTGTGTTACTATTAAAGTTCTGAACCTCTTCTTCTTAAGCCAAGCTTCCCAATTTGAAAAAATCATTTTCACATTATGGAAAACCAACTTTGGATTT
Source organism: Platynereis dumerilii (assembly GCA_026936325.1). Classification (NCBI taxonomy): domain Eukaryota; kingdom Metazoa; phylum Annelida; class Polychaeta; order Phyllodocida; family Nereididae; genus Platynereis; species Platynereis dumerilii. The sequence continues at coordinate 207,333 of JAPTHN010000119.1, read as the reverse complement.
TTTTTCCTGAACAACCAACAAAAATAATTCACTTTTCGCCTTAAAAATCAAATCTACTAATTCATGAGATGGCATAGAAAAAAAAATCAACTTGATATCCATATGCAAACTTGAGTTTTGACACTCCAAAGAGCAGTGCTCAACACATCTGACATTTTCCACCAAAAAAAAGCACAAAACCCTTTTTACGAAATTTGCACTATAGGGTAACTATTTGCACCACAGACCTCATATTTGGCATATCTCCATGAAAGAGTTCAAGGTGCTTATGTGATTTTTTAAATAAAAATCTGAGATGGTCATACATAAATATCTGGATTTTGGTTGAATAGGCATGGAATGACTCTCTTGCACTCCTGTTTATTTCTATTGTATTATTATACTTGTCTAGTATTTTTTTTGTTTTGTTTCATTGTATAACTGATTTGTAATTTAACTAATGAGACAAATAAGTTATTGATATTTAGATTGATCGAAATTATTGTAAAATATGTATGTGTCCTACCCTTTTGCATTGAGACATTTTGAACAGATTTCAGTTAACCAGTACTTTCAACTGAATCACATCTGTACGAACATGTATTGTGAACTTTCTTAAGAGCAGAGATCCGGAGCCCATAACTATAACAGATGAACAGTTATTAAAATGTCTTAACTCTGTTAAGATAGGTAAAGCTGCAGGCCCAGATGGCATTGGTTCCAGTGTTGTGAAACTTTGTAGAGAACCACTGGCCCCGGTACTGCGTAACATCTTTCAAAAATCCCTTGAGGAAACCCACATACCAAAAATTTGGAAAACCTCCAAATTGATCCCTGCTCCTAAGAAAAACCCTCCTACATGTCAAAATGATTATAGACCAATTGCTTTAACAGCAATTATGATGAAGTGTCTGGAGAAGATCGTTAAGAATATACTTACAGACCAGGTTAAGCTGTATGTTGACAACTACCAATTTGCTTATACTGCAAAGAGGTGTGTGGAGGATGCAACTCTTATCTCTAACTGATTACATCTAGTCCGGGCAGCCTGTGGATGGACCCAGGACAAATTGCAACAGTAACTTGTAATAGTTCGTCTGAAAGCCCTTGATGTACTGAATGACATATCAAAAGTTTACCAAAATCAATTGAGTGGAACAGGTTCAAATCGGTCATCAAAACATCTTTATTAATTTTGCGGATTTTCACCAAAATTTCAAGTCCGAGCAAGCATGGCATCACATATTAGGTCTTACACAATGCAAGAATTGATATATGAATATGAAATTTTGCACACATATAGTCAATTATATAAAAAATGTTATGACACAATTTCATGAAAATATATAAGGTGGAATTTGTTCTAATGGCAATCAATTCATTCTAATAAGTATTTTGCACATTTCATCGAGATCACAATCGACAAACAAGCACAGCTTGGCATTCAAGGTCTTAGACAGTTCCGTAACATTCACACCATCATAAAACTTAGTACAGGTATAGACAAATATACAATTCATAGCATATCAAAAGTGTACTAATGTATGTCAAGTGAAACAGGTTCTAATAAATCAACTAATATCATTAAGAAAATTCTTACGAATGTTCATCGAAACCCAAGGTTTTAACAGGTACAACATCAAATTCCAAACAATAAACAGTTAAAAAATTGTTGGAACACTGTGAAACTGGTTATATTTATAGATAAACATAATTGGAATTCTGTTGTTGACAGTCTTGTTAACTATAGCTATCAGTAATCTAAGGGTTCAAAATAACAATCAGAATGTTGGCGTAATTGTCAAGAAATCTCATCGATAACACTATGGACAAGCACATTCTAGGCTCTGGAATATCCTAATACTAATGAAACAGCATGAAAATAAGTGCAGATAAAGACATATACATAATAAACATAACAGGTAAAAATTTTGTTGCACCTATACTACAAATCCAATATCAAAATTTGTGCTTTCACACATTTTCTCAGACAGCAGATCAAGATATATTAAAATTTCAGCCCATGGGAATCAAGCAATGTTTAACGAACGCATGCACACACAGAGACAAAAACATAATAATCTTGAATATATTAGTTAAAAGAAATGATATATAGTTATGTGCAGTCATATTAATGTACAAAGCTTATCAACCAAATAACAATTTACTTTCTCAGTTTCTGAATCTATGGAATATTGTCGTCGCACTCTGAATCTGTCTCGAAATCGGTAAGAACTGCCATATTGGTGCACACTCCTTTGCATTCTGAACATGCCATGGTGCAATCCAATCCATGCTTTCTGCAAGAACACCGCAATGTACTGCAACCAGTCTTGCAGGTGCATCATACCACTTCCAGCAATCGATGTGGAGCAGGCTGGACGTCTGTCATAATCGGAACATGCTTTCCGTCAATGATCTTCCAATCCCAGGCTGAAGGAGACACACCATTTGCAGGGTCTTTCCATGTTTGTACTTGTTCATAAACCCTACGGCTATGAAATTTTGTAGCAGTAGATGTTTGTGGCAATGAGCTTGGTTGCACTGGAATGGTACTGGTGGATGCCTTGGCGCAAAAGCGCTGAAATCTAAGGTCATTGAGGGTTTCCCCAGGTTTTCCGTTGCATATGCACACCATTGCTATTTCCCCTGCCTTTACAATGTCGTTTTGGCAGGTCCCTTGTTTCATAAATAATTCAGCCTGGTCTTGAAATAGCTTGCTGGTCTTTAATTTGCTGATAGCCACTTTCTTGCCCAGTCCAAACACCCCGGAGGTTGTGTCACAACCCAAGACTGCATGAAGAAAAAGGATGTTGTCAGAGATAGTTGCTCCAAGCAAACTTTTCGCGGATGGTATGTTCCAACATTTTGTGATTTTCTTGACATTTTTCTTTGGTTCAGGCTTGAAGAATATGCTATGGTGGACATTCTTGGTATGGAATAACAGCATCACTAAGAGATCGGTATCATCTCCGACAACAACAGTATTTTGATGAGCCGCAGATTCTATGGCTGTCTGCACAATTAACAAATCAGCGTCTGCTCTGGCTTGATGTACTTCACAACCAGCTTGTTAAAGTACTTCAGAGAGAGATGCAATGAACCGCTGCTTGTTTTCTTGGTTGGAAAGAAATTCTTCCTTCTTCGTTTGTAGTGTCATACTCGCAATAAAGTGCACTGTTGCTCCAACTTTACCAGCAGTTCTCTTTGTGTGAGCACAATCCTTTGTGCTTGGACCTGCACTGTATCCATCAAACACAAGTATTGCTTTGCCATAGTGTAACAGTACATAGGCTTTATGCTGTACAAAGATCTGTTGCCATGTTGCTCCTCTTGTCCAAGGGATAAGATGGATCAATGCTCCCCGTCAATAACATATTGCACTAATTCTGGTGGTCCAGGCAAACCAGCAAGTTCAGATGACCAAAGGGCGTCCGCAAGGGAAGATTTATTTGCAGGTCTCATGACATTGAATGAGTCAAACAAAGCTGGTGGATATTGACAAAGCTCATAACCGAATGCCTCAGTCACTTCGGAATTCCTTGCACCAACAGTCACCAGTCTTTGGAAGAGCAAGTTTGGGTCTACATGGACAGAATCATCGTTAAGGGCTACAGCTGCCTTGACTGCATCCATGGTGACAGCTTTGTCCTTTTTACGGAAGGTATATCCTGCCACTGTACTACCTTCCATTGATGTGCGTCATGAACATTTACAAAGGATGGCGAAGTCACACCAGTGGCAATATTTCTCAGGGAAGGTTCGTCATTGAAGGGATTTCTCTCTGAAAGTTATCTCATTATTCTTGTGTGTCCTTCATATCCATTACTACCCTTGATTTGGTGGTGTCTTTGTGTTGTTCACTAGTTGTGAAGTTTATCCCAGTTAGTTGCTGCATGGAACAATTCACTTCAGCACAGACTGGCATTGAAAGTGTCCACAAGAGTCTCTGTGTGTCATCAAAACCTCGTCCTCTTGTCAGCCCACCGGTTGTTTTCGAACTACGCATTAGGCATTGTTCAAGTCAGGTGACAGTCCAGCCCAATAACAATCCGAACGACGTATGACATGTAGTCCTTCCTGGAAGTGCTGGTAAATGTCGGGATGCTCTTCAGGAAGTTTAAACATTTTCTGTAGATATATATGGACACACTTTAGATAGAGCCTATGTCCTTATGCTGCAAAGAAGGGCAACATATCATAAAGACTTTGCAGATGAAGCACCAAGTCACCCACACACCCTCCTTTGATGAACTTCGAAGATGGTCAATCATCTGCATGTACTGCAGCCACAATTTTGATGTTTTGGATGAGAGACTTTTCTGCTCATGCTCCAACATTTGCATGATGACGTTCAATGTTTCATTTTGCTCAACAGAGTCAGGCATGACTTCCCTTGAAAGAACTTGACACGCAAGATCACGGAGTTCCTCGATTTGATCTGAAGAAACTTTGGCTGTAGCACTGGTAAAATCCATTGTTGAATCAGGCTCATTTGTCAGACCCTGCTCAATTCCGTTGATGGGAAGATTTAAATCAAGCAGTTTTGCTAACATTAAAGAGTGAAGGGTAGCATCCTCAATGAAATGACCTCTGATGGCTCGAGCGACTGCTTTCCCAGACAAGATGTGTTCAACTGTGTTACCAGCATATATGACCTCAAGCAAATTTTCGATGCCCGAGCCTTTCATTAGATGGCCTATGCTGCCTAGAAAGCTCATCCAATCTGACAACCAGTGAATGTAGATCTCTGTTGTTTTGTTGGCTCTCAACTATCACATAAGCCTTCAACCAGAGTGACTGATCAAAAGTGATCACAGGAGTACATTGATACTTCTTGGCTTGGTTGCACACAAAACTTAGAGTGGAATGTATGCATGTAGGGTCATTTGGGTCCATATCAATAATCGGCAAGAATTCCAAAGAAGAAGCAGCTGGATGTTCTCCTCTGTGGATCATTTGCATAAATCCAGACCAAAGTGACTCAGACTCAGACTCAGATTCAGTTTATTCTGCCTTAAGAAATAATCACAAGTTACATGAAATAAAAGTTAATATTAATAATTAGGCAAAGGAGACCCCTCTAAGGATATAGTTCCGCTATCGAGGGGCCACCTTACAGTGAATGAAAATAAATTAACATCGGATTTACATAGCAATTATAAGTAAATAGACTATTAATAATTATAAAAGATGGTTTAGTAATAGCAATAGTTTCTATTTGTTGAGTGACAGATTTTCTTACATATAAACAATCTTAACAGAGGCTTAGGGTGAATAGTTAGCACAGATAATTCAGTTGAATGATGCCAAAAAGTGGTTAAAAACATTTACCTTAATATTAGACGCATGCAAGATAAAAGTAATTTTGATGATTAGTCATGTCTACAGGACAACTTACCTGACCAGCATGAAGATACTAGTGGCCACAGACATAACAGTTTGGAATATTGCACAAGGTATTATACTGTTCTATGAAAACTTTCTTTATATACAATTTGAAACCTGCAAAACTATGAGTGTATATTTTTTCTTTAAAATTTTGAGTCATTGAATTGAAACATGACGGGAATCTGTACTTCATTGAGTGCTTGGCGAAATCATGTCTCACAGCCGGCAGGCGAAGTTCACGACTTTGTCTGGTGTTGTATTGATGAGGGTTATTGTTGTCCTCCAGCTCAACATAAAAATAAGCAGGCAGTAAATGGTTTTCAAATTTAAAGCAGAATTTTAGGTCTTGCAGTCGTCCAATGTCAGTGAGTTTCAGCAGTTTTAGTTTATGAAACAGAGGTTCAGTATGTGCATTAAATTTACTTTGTGTTATAACCCTAATGGCCTTTTTCTGTAATTTAAGTAATCTACAGGATTTCCACCCCCATATAATATTGCCATAAGTAAAGTGTGGTAGAATTAATGTATTATAAATATTTAAAGAAAAAGTGGTCTTGATACTTCATGCATTGGTGATATTTTCCAGAGGAAGTCCAGATTTGTATGGAAATACTGTGTCTTTGGATCAGTGAGATGTTCATAGCATGTTACTGAGAGTACTTCTGTGTTTTTGACAAAGTTCTTTATGCTAACCTGTCCAACAGAATTAATGTCTTCTGATGTGACATCAATCCTCCTGATACTGAAGTCTCTCTTTATTCTTGGGTGAAGGCAGCTATCATGCCCATTCCATGAAATGTGTTATGGCCGTCCAGAGTTCTGACATTATGATCTACATTATCAGCAGCAAACTGAATGAAAGATTGTGGACTAAAACTTGGTGATGTGGTTTCAGCAACTGATGCACACCTTTCATATTTTTTAACTTCTGGATAAGAACAACAGAATTCATGGCGGTGCAAAGATTCAATAAGAAATTTAGATTGAAAATGATGGTGCATCTAGGCATTTATTTGAAAAGTGGGGCCAAAACTAAAATGGTCACTGCAGAAAAGTGAATCATCCAATTTCCATGGGTGTTGTATTTCTGAAAAAAACTGTGGTAGGGCTATCAGAAAAAAATATAATGACACATTTAATCACAGTTTCCACTATAAGAGGCTAAAAAAACACCAAAAATGGAGTTTTAAAAGGTCCCCGGTTTTTAGACCCTATTTGAGTAGGCTGGCATTTTTGTCCAGAACATCCCACAGCAATGATCAATATTTCACACCATCTCTTATGCCTTGAGGTATAACAAAAAAATATCAGGTGATTTTTGAAAAATATTGCACTATTGGTTTTGAGGCAATAATGATCCGAAAGCTGACTGTCACACCTTGGTGTGACTATTGAAAAAGTGACTAAACTCCATTTTTCGGCCACTAAAACCACTTTTGGCCATGTCAATATATTTTATTTTTGTAGTCCTACGTCCAATCTTTCATATACAGTTTAAATTTCAGTAATATTGCCAATATTCATGGAGATATGAAGCTTCAAAGTGGTGTAACGACCGGGATAGTTCGTGTAACGTACCTCACGCTAGTAGAAAACTGTCCAAAATGACTAAGTCCAACCTCCAAGAACATCACAGTGATCATTGTGACCTTTTTCCGTGACTGTAGTGATTGTACAGTGACTGTCAGGTCTCAGAGAGACACAATGTCACATTGATTGCCATTCTTGATTACTATTTACGATTGCTATTCTCGATTGCCATTCTCGATTGCTATTTACGATTGCTATTCTCGATTGCCATTCTCGATTGCTATTTACGATTGCTATTTACGATTGCTATTCTCGATTGCTATTTACGATTGCTATTCTCGATTGCCATTCTCGATTGCTATTCTCGATTGCTATTCTCGATTGCTATGAATGGACTTCACAAGCCTCACTGGTCAGGTCCCAGTAAGATTATTCCAATCTATGTATCTATCTATAGGCATTTTTCTGAAAACGCCTCCAACATCACTTTAAACATGAAAAACATGAATGTCACAGAACCAATACAATATGGGTACCAAAAAATAGAGGTATATATTTTTCAATATTTTGCATGTGGACGAATTTGTAAACCTGTAAAAACGAACATATACACAAATTTGGCATTCGTGTAAGTGCCAGATATTGTTTTTCACGAATTTGTACAGGTGCAATTACGAACATTGCAATCAGAAAATTGGCTAAAACCTGCTCTAAACCTAATTTTAACACTAAACCCTAATGATATTGCACTTCCACGAATGTTAGTTTTAGCAGATACACGAATGAATAATAAAGCACATTCACGAGTGTTAGTTATAACAAGTACACGAGCACCTATGCTCGTTTTTTCAGGTCCACAAATTCGTACATGCTCGTTTTTACACCTCCACGAATTCGTGAAGATGCCAAATAATGAAAAATATATACATGAAAAATACCTTAGTGTTTGCTGCTTCAGCTCATATAATTTTTAAGCCAAAATAGTTACAAATTAACAAAATATAGAGTGCCAAATGATAGTACAAATGGTAACATGTGACAGTATGTGACTTTCACATATTTTTAATTTCAAATGAAAAAAGACAGTCACGTTGATCACAAGCCTGTGACCAATTGTGATTGTTTTCTTAATGATGATTGAATAATCACATTTGGTCAAGATCTTGTGACTAATGTTGACCAATATAATATCACTTTTGTTACACTTAGGCCTAAGTGACTAATTGTGACTTTTGTAAAGTTGATCCTTAAAAAAGTGTGACTAATTGTGACTTTTGCAAAGTTGATCCTTAAAAGAAGGTTACCTTTCCATGTTTTTCGTGAAAAACAATTATCAGTAACTGCAAGCCTTATAACAAAGCAAAAACTAACATTGATTTCAAATATGCTATGATAATTTACCACTGTTAAGGTATTGACAAAATCTTATCAATGCTTATAATTTAATCAAATCATATCAGAACACAGCCTAGACTGGTATTTGCTCTGACATAAAATTTCCTGAATCAAATTTTGAGCCAGTTTGCATCAGTAATCAAACAGCTATAGTCAGTCAAGTGAGGGTTTAACAATCACTGTCATTGTTAGTCACTGACAGCGACAATCACACCAAATGATCAGTCAATCAGTCACTCCAAATAATCACTCAATCAGTCACACCAAATGATCACTCAGTCAGTCACACCAAGTGATCACTCAGTCAGTCACAAACAGTCACCAAAATATTTAATTCTCTCACAAAATAGAGGGATCTTGTTGGATTTTCAAAATACTTAGCCACAGTGGCTAACTGTACCTCAGTGTGATATGAATATTAGCCAATTTCAAAGTCCAATAGTCACTTTCTTTCAGCATAAGTTATGACACAAAATTAATGAATTTGTGAATTAGTCAAAATATGCAAAGTTACCTGCACTGCTGCTTGTAATCAGACATGACACAATGTTAAACAGCAATTAGGGGTTTGATAGTGTCAAGAAAGTTCAAGAATCTCCAGAATTGCAATTTAGAAACTAGAGAATGCCTTGAACACCAACCACTCTACAACAAAAAGCTAATTGCAATTTTGCTGGCCTTTATGCCATAGTCAAGGCTGTCAGGTTGAAAGATCACTGACTGTCAAAAGATGATCACAGGCAGTCACAAGATGATCACAGGCAGTCACAAGATGATCACAGAAAGTCACAGATGATCACATACCGTCACAGATGATCACAGACAGTCACGTTTTAGTGCTGAATACTATCGTGACTATCAAAAAGCGTGACTATTAGTGTAGCGTTACACTGTGTTTTTTGTCCCTATGGTCTTAGTGTACTAAAAAATCTGTGTGACTTTTATGTGACTGTTAAGTTCTCACAAAGATCTATCTGGTGCTGTATAGTAACACACAGTCACATTAGCCTTTCATTGCTTTGTAGCTGTTCAAAGTCAAGAAAAACTGTCACAAAAGCACCTTTTTAAAACTTGACCAGCTTATTCATGCTGGCAAAAATCAGGAAAATTTTCTAAAAATATGCACTTTTGGTTTTTTAAAAATTCAGGTCTTACTCTTTCCAATGACATCAAGATATCAGCAATATGTTGATTGGTTTGTTTACACTGCCCCCATGAAGTGGACCTGTCAAAATGCACATTTCCGAAAATGGACATTTTGGGGGTTAAACCTATTGTTGTATTTTTCAGGTGAACATGAAAATATTCTTTCCAACAAGGTTAATATCAGCAAAATTGGACTAAAACTTTTCAAGATACAGCATTCCAAAGTTGAAAAAACGAGTGGAGGCTATTTCAGAAAAATGCCTCTATGTATCTATCTATGTATCTATCTATGTTACTATCTATGTATCATCTATGTATCTATCTTTGTATCTATCTATGTAACTATCTATAGCTGCAGATAGATATGAAAAAAAAACGAGGGAGTTTTTTGGCGCACAACATTCCTATGATCTGGGATGACCTCATCCACATGTTGTCAGCATTTCAAATGAATATAAAGAAGGTTTCACTTTCATTGATAACAGCTACAGCTATTGCCTATCCCCAGTCTTCAATAGTTCTCAGTGTGACTGTTGTGAGGCTTCTCATAAGAGTCATCATTGTGACTGTTTACATTATTCTGACACTTTAGATAGATAGACAGATAGATGAATAAAAAATGTACCTTGACATACGCTGTCAATTTTTCATCTGCAAAAGTTTAAATTTTTTTTGTCACTGCAAGAAATTTAAACATGTAATTCCAAACTTACAGATCATGAAATGTTACACTAATTACTTTGGATAAGATGTTTTTACCACACATTCATGGTCTGTAGATTTTGTAACAATAAAATTATCATATTATTGTCGAATGCAAGGCTAGTTTTTCCCTTTATTATTGCGGTTTATACAGTGGTTGGAGTAGCAATAGCTACTTGGGCCTATTTAGTCACCATAGTCACAGTAATAAGAGTCATATTTGATGGTCTGTAGGTAACAGAAGGTTTCAATTCAGTCACATCCTCAACATTATTTTCAACGAGTGAGTTTGGCTATTCAATAATCATCATAGTCACAGTAAAGGGCGATTGTGGCTATTTAATCACCATAGTCACTGTCATGACAGTATTTCATGATATCTTGCTTTGGAATCATCACAGCCTTAACATGATTGTTATAAGGCAGTAAAATTATTTCATCATCATAGTCACAGTGACAAAATGATCTGAAGTTTGGAAATAGTTTCTCAACATTATTGTCTCAAGACAGATCTAGTTATTATTGTCGCAGTAGTGAAAGTCCACATGTCATGGTGTGTAATATTGGAATCAGTCACATTCTCAACATAATTGTCTTAAGACAAATCTAGTTTTTTAATCACAATAGTCACAGTAATGGTGATGGATAGATAGATCTATTATATATAATAGGTATATAGATAGTATTTCATGGTCTTTTGGTTTTGAATCAATCACAGTATTAACACGGATGTTATTTTAGGCAAAGCTTGCTATCTAATCACCATAGTCCCAGTTATGAAAGTCACATAATAATCATGGTCTGTTGGATTGGAGTAGTCACATTTCAAAGATAATTTTGAAAATGAAAGGTTAGTCATTTAATCGCCATAGTCACAGTCACAAAGGTCACATTTCATTTTCTGGTGGTTTGGAATCAGTCACAGTGTCAACATGATTGTTATAAGACAGTTTAGTTATTTAATTATCATGGGTACAGTAATGAAAGTGACATTTCAAGCACTTTAAGCAGCGCTGTAAAATTTCTCTCTGATGGAATGGAAATACCATCCTCCTATCTATCTATCTATCTATCTATCTATCTATCTATCTATCTATCTATTCTGTCTTTGCTATTTATTTATATATCTACTTATTCATCTATTGATGAATATATAATATTTTATGTATTTTAATATCTGTTATTTATTTAACTATCTATTAATTTTTTGTTGGTATATCTATTTAAATGTCTATTTAAACGGGCAGGACGAATCTTCATGAGCTTCAAATACTGTTATCAATTGTCAATTGATTTGCGTCATTATCTGACTTTTAAAGTTACTTGATTGGTTCTTGATTGGTATTGAAATGTGAAGTCCGAGTTTGAAGTGCAATCATCTTTCAGTTATTCTTGATGCAATATAATTCTGGCTGTCTGAACTGAACCCCAAACCAAATTCCCTTTTAACTTTCAGTTATAGGCCTTGTTGATAACTCAATTGAGGGCGGTTCTGTCAGCAGGAAGAAGAAGGTCAAGTGCGCAATTTCGTAATTATTTTCAGCTTGTTATGCTTTTAGAAGTTGATGCTGGCGAGTAAAAAATATTTGTAGACTGTGCACATTTTGGCTGTTATTGATAGGATATGACGACCTCCAGTTTGTTGGCAAGTTTTCCCAAAATCCTAAGGTTACAGCTTGCGCCAAAACGCTGCTAAAAATGAAAGGTTATCGTTTAATCACCATAGTCACAGTCACAAAAGTCACATTTCATGGTCTGTTGGTTTGGAATCAGTGATGTAATGAACATGATTGCCAATAGGCAAATCCTGCTTTTCAATCACAATATTCAAAATAATTAAAGTCACATTTCATGGTCTGCAGGTTTTGGGACAGTCACGTTTTTCATATTATTTCAAGGAAAAGGCTAATTTTTAGTCACTATAGTAACAGTCATGAAAGACACATCTAATAATATCTTGCCTTGAACTGTTTTTGATATTATGTACATACATAATTGTCAAAGATCAAGACATAATTCACCATCATGGTCTCAGTAATGAGAATCACAGAACTTAGCAGCATTTGCATGAGAAATCCAGTGACCCGTTCGTCCAAAAATTACTTTTTCCATAACAAGGACTGCTTGAACTAAACATCTGCCATATCAGATTATCTGGATTCAGAGATTTAATTTTTTGCTCTTGGGGATCATTTTGGCCCCACTTTTCAAATAAATACCTATAGATATGGAAATAAAGTAAATATATGAGTATGACTAATTCCAAACTAAAAGCGCGTCAAGTACAACTTTTTTTGCTGAGACCATAGTTATTTATTTATTTATCTTTTTAAACAATACATAGCCTTCTGAAAGTTAATTTAGAATTTTACTGCTGCCAAACATACACTCCTTCATACCTTGTAATGTGCCATTCATTGCTGTGACTATGTTGACCAAAATAATGTCTTTACTACTGATATTGGTTTAATTCCAAACTAACAGTACATCTAATACACCTTTCTTTGCTGTGACTATGATACATAGAATTGTGCTGGTGCCAAACATACACTTCTACAGACTTTTTAATATGGAATTCATAACTGTGACTATGGTGACTCTATGGTGACTAAATAGTGACTTGACTTTCGATATGCAACTTTATTTGCTCTGACTAGGGTAATTGATCAATACCCTGTCGTATCACAGTTAATTCTGGAATTTTACTAGTGCCAAACTCACACTCCTATAAACCATGTAATGCAGCATTCATTACTGTGACTATGATAACAAACAATACCATCCCTTCTGACACCAAAATTTTGGAATTTTCCTGACCAAAATAAAGTCTTGCCTCTTGATATGAAATAAAGTATTAGATTGATTCAAACCTAACAGAGCGTCTAGTACAACTTTCTGTGGTGTGACTGTGATAATCAAATAATACCTTACCTTCTGACACGTAATTTTAGAATTTTATTAGCATCAAACATGCAGTCTGCCGACCTTGTAACTAGACATCTTACTGTGACTATGGTGACTAAATAATGACTTGCCTTTGAATATTGAAAATTGAAAAAAAAGGTGACTAATTCCAAACTAACAGACCGTCTAATACAACTTTCTAGGGTGTTACTATGATAATCAAATAAAACCTTGCCTTCTCACAGGTAATTTTAGAATTTTATTAGCATCAAACATACAGTCTGCCGACCTTGTAACTAGACATCTTACTGTGACTATGGCGACTAAATAATGACTTGCCTTTGAATATTGAAAATTGAAAAAAAGGTGACTAATTCCAAACTAACAGACCATCTAATACAACTTTCTAGGGTGTTACTATGATAATCAAATAATACCTTGCCTTCTGACAGGTATTAATGTCAAACATACAGTCTGCAGATCTTGTAACTAGACATATTACTGTGATTATGGTGACTAAATGATGACTTGCCTTTGAATATTGAAAATTGAAAAAAAGTGACTAATCCAAACCTAACAGGCCATAATACAACTTAATATGATGTGACTATAGTAATTGAATAATACCTTGCCTTCAGACAGTTAATTTTACTAGTGCCAAACATACACCCCAACAGACCACTCTGCTCACAGACTCTGAACGAACAGCACAGCAGGAGAGTCTGCCAGAAATCGGATGACCTCCAGCTGACACATTTATTAATATTCGAGTAGGTCAGGTCATGTCTAGGTAGAGGGACCTCATCACTTGTGCTCATACGCACAACTGAGCTGCCAGCAACGTATAAACAAAGCGCAATCAACAATTTTAAACTATCAATGAGTGCACATGCACTGCCAATGAGCACTATAAAATTATGAAATTTTCAAATCCTTTAACAGCTATTGCCAGCATGATTTAAATGATAGTTTACGGCGTTCTCCAACAAAACTAATTGAAACAACAAACGGACAACAATGAAACACTAAAGCATTCATTCAATTGCTTTGAGAGATCTGAAACAGTTAATTATGTCTGTCACACCAAAGAAGAGTTAATCTTTTTGTTACAACTTCACAAATAATGCATGTTGTGGTCACTGGTCAGGGCAAGCTTAACAAGCTTATATACTGAGAAGTGAGGGTGCTCGTGCGTGGCTGTCTGGCTGGCTGCCAAACAGGGACTATTCCCTGGGCAGGAAAAATTATGACTCCGCCAAAAAAAAAGTTCCACAACAAGTACCACTTTGCAGCAATAGCAGCATTCCAATAATTAAGTGGCCGATTAAAAGTTATTTAATATTCAATTCTAGACCTAATTCAACAGACCAAGTCGTTACTCCACTTCCCTTAAAAAAAGCTGTCGTTGCTGCATCTGAAATCAGGCAGAGTTCACTGACAGTGTCAGCTCACTGCTGCTGTCTCTTATGCATGATGTAAAATATGAACTCTTGTGTGCAGAGTACCAACATACCATGTAATGTGACATACATTATTGTGACTATGGTGACTAATTAATGACTTGCCTTTCGCATGGAAATAAAGTAGGTGACTAATTCCAAGCTAGCAGACCATGTAATACAACTTTATTTTTGTAACCCAATATTCGTTACTGTGACTAGAAATTATGGCGACTAAAAATTGCTTGTCCTTTGATACGGAAGTAAAGTATGTGACTAATTCCAATCCAACAGACCATGTAATGCAACTTTATCTGATGCGACTATGGTAATTGAATAATGCCCTGTCTTTGATTTTAATTTAAGATTTCTACTTGTGCCAAACATACTCTTCTACAAAATTTTAATTTGACATTCATGACTGTGACTATGGTGACCTAAATAATTACTTCAATATTTATATTAAGTATGTGACTGATTCCAAACTAACAGACCATGTCATGTAACTTTATTTGCTGTGACTATGATATCTGATAATGCCTTCCCATCTGACACCAAAATATTAAAATTCTACTGCTGCAAACATACATGCACACTGCTACAGACCTTGTAACTTAACATTCCTTACTGTGACTATAGTGACTAAAGACTACTTGCCTTCCAATATTTTTATTAAACATGTGATGTGACTGATTCCAACCCAACAGACCATGTGATACAATTCTTTGCTGTGACTATGATACCTAATAATGCCTTCCCTTCTGACACCCAAATTTTAGAATTTGACTGGTGCCAAACATACACTCCTACAGAACTTGACATTCATACCTGACTATGGTAACCAAATAATGACTTACTTTTTCGACACTGAAACAAAGTATGTGATAAACTCCTAACCAATAGTATATCTAATAAAACTTTCTTTGCTGTGACTATGGTAATTGAATAATTGCCTGCCTTCTGAAAGTTCATTTGGAATTTTACTTTACTCATTTTGGAATTTTACTTTTACTGACTTTGTAATTTGACAAATCTTCTCCAATTCTCTACGAACAAAACAGAAAACATAATCACATATTCGCATCAAACACAGACATATTACAACAAATGAGGAAAAAAGACCTAGACATATAACATTCTAGCCTGCCTCGATGTACCCCACTCAGGTGCTGCAGAGGTGTAAAATACAAATACACACATACACACTGTGACCATGGTGACTAAATAATGACTTGCCTTTCGATATGGAAATAAAGAATGTGACTAATTTTAGACTAAAAGACCATCTAATGCAATTTTCTTTGCTGTGACTGTGGTAATTGAATAATACCTTGCCTTCTGACCACTAATTTGGAATTTTACTAGTGTCAAACGTACACTCCTACAGACCATGTAATGTGACATTCATTACTGTGACTATGGTGACTAATTAATAACTTGCCTTTCAATATGGAGATACAGTTTGTGACTTTGATAACTAACATCTTCCCTTCTGACACTCAAATTTTTTAATATATTGGTGCCAAACATACACTCCGACAGACCCTGTAACTTGACATTATACATGTAACTGTGACTTTGGTGACTAAATTACTTGCCATTTTATACTGAAATAAATTATGTGATTCCAAACCAATAGATCATGTAATACAACTTTCTTTGCTGTGACGATGGCATCCTACAATGCCTTGCCTTCTGACACCCACGTTTTAGAATTATACTGATGGAAAACACACCAACAGACCATGTTTTACGTGTAGTTCATTTCTTGCGATGACTATGGCAATGTTTTTCATTGTGAGAGTGACTTTTTCCCAATTTCATGTGCAAAATTTGGATTTACTATGGTAAGTAACTAATGCTTTGCCATTTGAAACTCTTTAAAAGGTACAAGACATGCAGAATAGGACCTTGTAATGTGACTGTCATTACTGCATGTGACTGTTATTACTGTACTTAACTATGTTAACTAAATAATGTTCAGCCTTTTGACACCCGAAGTCTAGAAATTTTCATTTGCTAAATCTACAACCTCAGCATTATATTGTGACTTTCGTTACTGTGATGGTGACGAAATTATGCATTGTTATTTGCTAATAGTATTGAGAATGTAGTGCTTTCAAGCTCGTAGACCAAATGAGGTAACTTCCACTACTTTGGCTATTGATTTATTAAATTCAAAACGTAGGGTTAGTTATTCAGTCACTATAGCTTTTTTCATAGGCCTTAAAGTCATATTCAGTGTCTGTTGGGTTTGGTTTGGGAACATTATACGCAATAAAGCAAAGACAAAATTAGTTTTTTGTAATAGTAATAAATCAATCTTTAATTAAAGTCACAGCTTGCACTCTGGAATCATCATCATGATCAATAATATATATTCTCAAAGACCAAGGCAGAATTTATTACCATGGCATTTTACTGCAGTATAAGATGGACAGGTACCAAAAACAGCTGAAGGCTGATTTGTTGTTAACCTTGCAATGTATCCTAGAGACTAGACAAAAAGGAAAAAGAAAAAACACATAATTCTAAAATGAATAAACATGACAGCCTATGAACTCATCACTGTATCACCCCTACTGACTGATGGTCAAAGTGATAAAGGTAACTTGATAAAATTCTAAGAGATTAATATAAGTGAAGCACTAAGTTGTTGAATGGTCAGGGTACTGTCGTGACTGTTCATATCAGCACATTATAGTCAAAATAATACTGAAGTGACTGTTTTCTGTGACTGCAGTGATGGTTTTTTAGTGTGACTGTTGTGACTATTACGTGATCAATTTACTAATTTTTCAGTGAATTTTCATGAAAAGTCCAGTGACCTGTTGACTCCAAAATGACTTTTTTCCATAACAGGGACCATTTGGACGAAACATATATGTCATATCAGATTATCGGGATTCAGAGATTCACTTTTTTTGCCCCTGGGGAGCTTTTTCGCCCCACTTTTCAAATAAATGCCTACAAGTGAAGCACTAAAATTTTGAATGGTCAGGGAACTGTCATGACTGTTCATGCAGCACATTTCAGCCAAAAATGATGCTGAAGTGACTGTTTTCTGTGACTGTTGTGATGGTTTCTTGGCGTGACTGTTGTGACTATTGCGTGACCAATTTACTAATTTTTCAGTGAATTTTCATGAAAAATCCAGTGACCTGTTGACCTCAAAATGACTTTTTCCATAACAGGGACCATTTGGATTAAACATATGCCATATCAGATTATCGGGATTCAGAGATTCACTTTTTTGCTCCTGGGGAGCTTTTTGGCCCTACTTTTCAAATAAATGCCTACAAGTGAAGCACTAAAATGTTGAATGTTCAGGGTACTGCCATGACTGTTCATGCAGCACATTTCAGCCAAAATAATACTGAAGTGACTGTTTTCTGTGACTGTTGTGATGGTTTCTTGGCATAACTGTTGTGACTATTGCGTGACCAATTTACTAATTTTTCAGTGAATTTTCATGAAAAATTCAGTGACCTGTTGACCTCAAAATGACTTTTTCCATAACAGGGACCATTTGGATTAAACATATGCCAAATTAGATTATCGGGATTCAGAGATTCACTTTTTTGCTCCAGGGGAGCTTTTTGGCCCCACTTTTCAAATAAATGCCTACAAGTGAAGCACTAAAATGTTGAATGGTCAGGGTACTGCCATGACTGTTCATGCAGCACATTTCAGCCAAAATAATACTGAAGTGACTGTTTTCTGTGACTGTTGTGATGGTTTCTTGGCGTGACTGTTGTGACTATTGCGTGACCAATTTACTAATTTTTCAGTGAATTTTCATGAAAAATCCAGTGACTTGTTGACTCCAAAATGACTTTTTCCGTAACAGGGACCACTTGGACTAAACATCTGCCACATTAGATTATCAGGATTCAGAGATTCACTTTTTTGCTCCCGGGGACCTTTTTGGCCCCACTTTTCAAATAAATGCCTATCTGAACACCAAGACCAATCTGCAATGGAGCCAGGAGGACTTTCTGGCGAGCTGATTGCCTGATGGCTTGTCCAATAGATGCAAGCTTCACGTTCACATCTTTTCCTGAGAAAATCATCTGCAGAAATTTCTTCAGGCTCTCAGGAATGAATTCCATTGCCATTTCACTGGAGGACATCTCATCATGTGAAAGATATGACTCCCTGGACTGCTTGATATCCTTTATATAATTCTTGATCAATTATTTTGCAGCTGCTTCAATGATATAGGTCTTTTCTTCAGTTGGATCCTTTTTTTTACTTACACTAGGAATAAATCTGTTATGAAAGGAAATATGTGGTTGGTTAATTAATACACATGATAATGTAAAAGGAAGAAAATAAATAGTCAGTGAAGGAAAAAAAAAGCCGTATTATTGGTTTGATTGTATTTATTTCTTACCATCGAAATTAGTAGAAATAAAAACAAATTACTACTGGGTTAATCAGATTTATGATATGCATTATTTTCCAATATACTATGTTTTTCCCTGTTATTATTTACAAGTTATAAAAAAAAATTGTTAGTTGTTTGACACATGGAATGTGATGTCATTCTTTGGGCGTCAATGAAAATAGGATAAATTCATAGGGATTTTTAATTGTTCATTTGAACTGGTTTCACTTGATATATATCAGTAAAGTTTTTCTATGTGATTAACTGTATATTTGTCTATACCTGTGCAATTTCATGTTTACAATTCTGGAACTGGCTAAGGCCTGAGATGTCAAGCCCTTCTTGCTCGTCACATGTCATCTCGATGAAATGTACAAAGTAATATTATAATTATTTAATTGTCATTTGAACCCATTCCACTGAATATATTTCCTTGAATTTTTGTCAAAGCATTTGCAATATCAGTGACTATATTTGTGCAAAATTTCATACTCTTATATCAATTATTTCATTGTCTGAGACCTGATATGTGATGTCATTCATGCTCGTAGCTGAAATATTGGTGAAAATCCGCAAAAATTATAATCATTTTTCGATGGTCGATTTCAACCTGTTCCACTCAATTGATTTTGGTAAACTTTTGATATGTCATTCAGTACATCAAGGGCTTTCAAACGCACTATTACAAGTTACTGTTGCAATTTGTCCTGGGTAGGCCCTATATTTTTGACAGGCTGCCCGGACTAATCCTCAGTCATGTTGATCATTCAAATACAGCCAATAAAAAGCTGTATGCTAGAATATTGTATGTTGACTTTTCAAGCGCATTTAACACCATTCAGCCGCATATCGCGATGCAGAAGCTAGTGAACATGAAGGTCAATCCGCGTTTGATATTATGGATAAATGAATTCTTGACCGAAAGAGTACAGTATGTCAAATTCCTGGATTGTAAATCAGATATGATTGTAACAAATACTGGAGCCCCACAAGGGTGTGTGTTGTCACCACTTCTATTGACATTATACACCAGTGACTGTAAATGTAATCATGACACATGTCAGTTATTCAAGTACACTGATGACACTGCATTAGTTGCAAAATGTACGAATGATGACAACTTGTATAGAGAAAATGTTGAGCTTTTTTACGGAATGGTGCGTAAATAACTTCCTTGAACTTAATGTTAAAAAGACAAAGGAGATGATAGTCGACTTCAGAACATCCGCATATGAACATCCACCTTCCTATATTAACGGTGAACTTGTTGAATGTGTATCCAATTATAAATATCTTGGAACAGTAATTGACCATTATGGGCACATGACGTAAATCACGACATTGCTAATTGGTGGAGGGCTAGTCTGTTGGTCACGTAGATATGTATGGTAGAGATTATATTGTATGTTGCCACGTGAACATAACGTCGGGTTTTTTTTACAATATTGCCACAATGTCGCAAGCTAACGTCGAACCATTGACTTTGCCTCACAATGTTGTGAAAACGTCTCCACAACGATGCTAGCAAACGTCATATCTTTGATGTTGCCTCAAAACGTTGTGACAACATAATTTCTGCCATACAATTCTATGTCATTTGACGAACAGGGTGACGTTGTTGCAACGTTGCTACAATGTAGATGTGTCCATAGGGTAATACCTGTTTATATACACTGAGCAAACAAAGAAACGTCCTCCTAAATCAGCAGGATTACAAACAAAATGGCCCAAATTATCCTTTTTAATTTTGAAAACTTAATGAAAGTAAAAAGGAATATCATTGCAACAACATGAATGCCGTTCATTTATGGGCCATTCTCAAATTTCGGGACAAAATGCCCTGGATAGTATGGTAACGGAGTGGACTTTTGAAGCAAAAACGTGCTTTTTGAGCAATTTAAAGATAGAAAAAAATGAAAACAATTATGTAAGTCTTATTTTCAGAAGTTCTTCATCTCAGATCAATCGTTTTCTAAATTAAATATCAATTTTTTGTGGTAAGGGAGTGGACAGTAATGGGTAGCGGAGTGGACAGGAACGGTTTGGTTTTCTCTTAATAGTGCATTCTATTTGGGAGATAAAAAGTCATGATTTCATTCGATTGAATCCCGTCTCCCTCAGCAATATATACATAAAATTTCTTTGAAAAGGCATCACTGGTAAGCTCGGAATTGAAGGGAACGGAGTAGATATTTTAGTGGGACCAAAATATGTTCCAATGAATGTTATGCTTTAATTTGTTGAATACCTGTTTAACGAAAATCTGCAAAGCTGTGTTGGTGGCGCATGTGCATCTTACGACATTTAGTGGGAAATTGCTCAGTAAAAACAATAGCGAGCCGAGCTATGCCAAGTAACGGAGTGGACAAAAATATAGACATAAACTATTGACACATCTTTTACATCAGTTAATTCAATGAAATGAAACAAGATAAAGTTAAATATGATCTATATATTAATTCATGTCTATATTCTAGGCAGCTGGGTGGCCAAGTGGTTAAGGTTTCTGCCTGCTCCGCTGAAGGTCTTTGCCTGCATTGGTTCGAACCCGGGG
Source organism: Platynereis dumerilii (assembly GCA_026936325.1). NCBI lineage: Eukaryota > Metazoa > Annelida > Polychaeta > Phyllodocida > Nereididae > Platynereis > Platynereis dumerilii. The sequence continues at coordinate 185,903 of JAPTHN010000119.1, read as the reverse complement.
TGGGGAACCCAAAATTTTCAATATACCTTCATGAGCAAAATCCCAGCTGGATGTCATTCGGATGCGATGTTAAATTGGCGGCCCCTTGTATCAGTGTCTATGCTGGGCAAGTAAAAGTTCCCTCACATGGGGGAAATGTGTAACATGTTGAGGACTCCCGCTCCCTCTCCCATCTCATCAATCAACCCGCGTGAGCGCCCAGAACTAGCCTTAGAAGGGCTACACTTATCATATCAATCTCTATCTATCTCTTCTCATGAATCGTGCATAGAAACTTTGAAAATGATGCTACTTTAGGATGAAAATTAACACCAGTTTAATTTTGTCATGTCAGGTCCAGTGACTTTTTGTTCCAAATGCAGTGGTTCTAAATAGAAATATGCATAACAGATGTAGAGTGATGCTTCAGGTATTAATTGCATTCAAATTAATGTCAGGGAACTGGAGTGATGCAAATTGTCCCGAAATTTGAGAATGACCCTTATATTTACTTCACAGTTTTTTTTGTTTTTTTCTGGGTTTTTTTTTTTTCACTATAAAAATTACAACATTTGCGGTTCCAATCACATTCAGGCAATGTGTGATTTCACACTGACAGTAAAAGTCTACAAGGGTTGCATTTGAAAAATAACAACAAGTCAGTGTTGACTGTCGCTCCATTTGCATGCACTACAGCTTGACAGTAGCTGCATGTGGACTTCACCAGCTGCTTAAGAACTTCCATTGAACATGTTAGTTCATTATCGCACCAGAGCATCCGTCATTTCTAGGTTTCTGTTTGGACTTATGGCTGACAATGGCATAATATCCACCCCATTGGTCTGAAGAAGGCCTTGAGTGAGCTATTATTGCAGGCTGGACCAAACGGTCCAACTCCAGTCCAGAACCAGGGGTAAGTTGGACCAGTCCAGAGGGATAGCGGTCCGGTATACTGTTACTTATTGCTTTCTTCTTATTTTATGTATTTTTACCACTTTTTACTGACCCTGTCTGTATTGGTACTGTGGACTGGTTTTTTCGAAACTGGGGGTGGTCGTACTGAAGGGGTAGTGGTACTGGTCCTTTGGAAGCAATCCAGTTTGCAATAAGGAATGAGCCATGCAACTTTCTCACTGGTCATGCATCTTGCAGCATACCTATATGGTTCATTCTTGATACTCAGATGGCAGGCTCGACATGGTGTTTCTTCAATAAATGGGGATGCTCTGATCATTTCAGCTTGTTTTTCTTCCTTCAGAGCATCTAGAGAGATAGGCCTCAAGTTTTCAGACCAAATTAGTGCTTGAGACATGTAGACCACTGCTCATGTTCCGCTTGAATGATCTTATCCAAAGAAAATGTTTATTGACTCTGGACAAATATATAAATTCTGATGTCAGTTTTACAGGGGTAGTCCTTATTGTCCAGAAGTTAACAGCATGTTGAAAATGGGACGTTTCTTTTTTTGCTCAGTGTATATAATGGTCATTCTATTTCACACTTTCAAGATTCCAAAATTTACATGTGCTAAAAGTACTGGATGGTCTTGTCAAAAATTTCAGATTATTTGAGATTTTCTTGAATTTTTCATCTGATTTTTTACTTAATATAACAATCAAGAATTTCTTTCCCAACTTGTTACACTTTTCTGATCATACTTGGCATCGTTGCTGAGCTGTGATAGGTCATTTGGTACTGGTTAGAAATTGTACATGATTGCTTAAATAATTTTCCTATCGGCCTCATGGGTAGGGAAAAGAGATCGTCTACCACTGTTAACAAAAAAGAATAGATTCTCACTTAACACTACAGCCAAACACTTTGATATAGAATTAGAGTGGACTGTGGCACTGTGAAAATGGCACTCCGTGTGGCATCATGCTTCATGATTTGTCATGATCACACCCAATACATTCAATGTTAATTTGATTGAAGGAGACTTATCCCATTTGTTGGTGACAGCCAAACGAAAGGATTATGCATCTGATTTTCATTCTTAAAACCGTTATGAGAAGTCCAGTGGCTTTCTCTGTAAAATATCAAAAGATTTTAGCAAGACCTCATCTTATATACTCCTGAGTAATATTTCTGACCATCAACCTTATTTTTTGTCGCTTGACTACATCTCCACAAATGAAGAAAGCACAAAATATATACTTTCTGAAAAATACGACCAAAAATCTATAGATAAGTTTAAGGATCAGTTCCTTAGTCTAAACATCAGCAGTCTAATGAACCTTACTGAAGTTGGAAATCCTGAAGAAAATTACAACATTTTAGATGACCAATTGAATATCATAAGAGAACGAATTTTTCCGAAAAAGTATGTGAAATTCAACAAATATCGACACAAGAAGAATGCATGGATCACAAATGGCATAATGAAATCCTTAAAATTCCGTGATAAACTTTTTTTGCGAATGAAAAAGACGCCACTAAATACGGACTTATATGCTACATTGAAAACAAATCTAATGACCTATAACAAGATATTGAAGAAAAGTATTAGAGCTGCAAAATCAAGATATTATCACGACACATTTAGCAGGTATAAAAAAGATGTAAAGAACACCTGGCTTACAATAAAAGACCTAGTAAATCGAAAAAATGAAAATACAAATTTTCCAGAATCATTTTTGATAAATGATAATAGGATATCTGATCCAAAAAATCAACAATTTAATTCCTACTTCAATTCAATTGGGCCAAAGCTTGCCTCCAAAATTTCCACTCCCAGAACCGTGTTTTTAATGATTATCTGAGAAGTCCTGTGGAAAATGATTTCCAATTCAAAGAAATCACAGAACGTGACATCGATAAAATCATAAAGAACCTACCAAATAAATCAAGTCGTGGATATGATAACTTACCCATGAAACTAATTAGAGCAATCAGAACTGTTATTGTCTCACCTCTTACAAAAATAGTCAACCAAACCCTGAAAAAAGGAATATTTCCCGACAGACTAAAGATAGCAAAAATTATACCAGTGCATAAAAACAATGAAGCTGATATCATCGAGAATTATCGGCCAATTTCAGTTTTACCAGTATTGTCCAAAATATTTGAAAAAGTCATCTCTATGCAAATTACCAGTCATTTTGTAGATCAAAATTTATTTTTTAGCAGTCAATATGGCTTTAGGAAAAACCATTCAACAGAACTTGCTATTATAGAAAACATAGATAGAGTAACTCAACTTCTGGAAGATAAGAAATGCCCTTTGAACATATTCCTGGATCTGTCAAAAGCCTTTGATACTCTAAACCATGACATTCTTTTGAGTAAATTACGTCACTATGGTATACGAAATGAAGCTTACAGTTTGTGTAAAAGTTATCTAACAAATAGGAAGCAGTACGTTAATTTTAATGAAACTAACTCGAACATGCTACCTATTGAAACAGGAGTACCGCAAGGTTCTATACTGGGCCCTTTATTTTTCTTAATTTACTTAAATGACTTTGGCAGATCCTCGAATATGTTCAAATTTATCATATATGCAGATGATACTACCCTCTTATCATCACTATTGCTTGAAGGTGGATCTGACCTGTCTCCTCAGCAATCAACTTTGAACAATGAACTTGAAAATGTAAACAATTGGCTCAAAGTGAACAAGCTTTCTCTGAATGTAAATAAAACCAAATTAATGATCTATACCACTCCACAACAGCGTCCACCAATTCTGAACATTTCGATTGAAAATAATGGCATTAAGCAAGTTGATACATTTGATTACCTTGGAGTGACAATTGACAGTTGCCTGTCATGGAAAGCGCATGTCCAAAAAATTGGCAAAAAAATTAGTAAAGTTACAGGAATTATGAGCCGTCTGAAACATTTCATACCATCTGACACATTATTGATCCTTTACAACTCCCTAATTTTCCCTCATCTGATATACGGTACCCTGCTTTGGGGACACAAGTTGAAGATAATCCAGAAGCTCCAGAAAAAAGCTGTGAGAACATTGGCAAAGGCAAAATACAATAGCCATACGGAACCTATTATGAAGAAATTCAATGTTCTGAAAATTGAAGATGTGGTGAAACTGCAGGAATATAAATTTTGCTATAAGCTTACCAATAACTTATTACCAGACTACTTCAATTCTTATACACTCGTACGATTTAGAGATATTCACAATTATGAAACAAGACAAAGTAATACTCTGGTGCCCCCAAGGGTAAAATACCAACTATGTAAATGCTCTATTAGAATCCGCCTGCCTTTGATTATCAATAACTTACCTTCTGATATCCAAGAGAAATTTAGCACCCATAGCATATTTGGCCTTTGTTTTTATTACAAACGAATAACAACTTCAAACTATGAAAGCACATGTCTCCTAAGGGACTGCTATATCTGTAATTCTCGTTAATTTCCTTGCAGACTCAAAACCAAAATAGGATGTAACATTAAAAAATAGGATGTAATATTCCCCACCAAAAACCCATTTTATTATCATAATAAATTGTTTTTCCTTTCAACATCTAAAAGGTCCATAGTCACCTCCACCATCCCTCTTAGGAGTGTGTGTAACCTGCATACATATACTTTGCTCTCTCTCTCTCTCTCTCCCTTTTCCAAATTTTCATTTATGTTTACACTTAAAAATGTATACCTGTGAATTAATGCTTTCTTTCATTTTGCTTTTGAATTATACCTACTAATATTTAACTTGAATTTGGTGGCATGTATGATAGCGACGCTCATTGCGTCTTAATATGTGTCTCCTGACTTAAATGTACCTTCTTTGTAATTGCATATTTTTTTATATGATGGATGAAAAATAAAGATCTCTCTCTCTCTCTCCCTTGATCATGACTAATGAAACAGCCTCTATGTCTCCCATTTTGAAACTAGAGAAGATGACACTTCGTCGGCTTTCCTTTTTCACAGTGCCACAGTCCACTCTAATTCTATATCAAAGTGTTTGGCTATAATTGGGTACAAGTTCAACAACTTCTGAAATCCAAAGTCTGTTCTAGATAGCAGACCTTTCTCTACCAATATTTTTACAAATGCCTTACTTATAGAGAATGACCAGAATCTGATGGCCTACGCTGTAATTTTGGAATTATTATAGCACGTTGGGCGTGGGGTCAGGATGGCACCTACCAGCTCTGCTGTCTTGTCGACGGTCCAGAATGCAATGCGGCGATGAGCGGATGTGCCACAAGATGGCGCCTTCGCAAGGTGCTGCCACCACTGCCACACTCCACCCAGGTTTGTTTTTAGGTCTCGGTCGTCACACGCTTCTCTTCCATCTTCCAGGCTTCACTTCCACCTTCCACCCAGGTTTGTTTTAGGCGGGAGGGATTTTTAAGGTGCGGAGACATGCATCTCCGCCGGAAAACAAAAAAAAAAAAAGGGGGAAAAGGGAGCAGGAGCCATACAACTCCTATCGGAAAAGGGAAAAGGGCAATTTCAAATAAAAATTTATCATAGGCCAAAAAAGGAGCCATGCC